>PVLA01004790.1:91390-165284 GCA_004027455.1 Hydrochoerus hydrochaeris
GGGGGGTGGTGGAGGCAGAGAGACAGAGACAGAGACAGAGACAGAGACAGAGAGAGAGAGAAAACGAACACAAGCCAGCCACAGTACAAGTCTGTGATCTCACTAGTCAAGAATCCAAGAATAGCTAGTTCAAGACTAGCCTGTGCAATGTAGTGATAAAGTGGAATAGAAGAAATAAAGAAACATAAAGGATATGAGGAAAATCTCAAGTTGTTCTTTAAGAAAAATTCTACCTTCAGAACACCAAGGTTACAATCCAGAAAACTCCCTCCTAACAAATTCCTAAGAGTCTTCTACAGACACTATAAACCAATAAAATAGGTGTGTATTTTCACCTGAAAACTGAGCTTGTATTTTTCCTTTCACAGATTTCCATCCTCAAGGAAGTGCACCATTATATGGGCATTACATCTCTAAACTTCAGAGACAGCAGTGGTTTACACTTTTAATAAATGGGTAGCCTAACAGAGCAGAAATACACATCCTAGATGACCCATCTTGGAGATAACCTCAAGACCACATGTAAACTTCAAGCTCCAGTCCATAATGCACATTCCTCTGAGTGTGTTACTTCTTTAATTCTGCCTAATAAACCTTTTAATGCCTCTCACTGATGCATCCTGCAAATTTACCACCTACATCTTGTGGATGAGGGAACTAGTTAGTGCACATATCTGCCATTTGAGGGACCTTTCCAGACTCCATACAGTGACAGCGAGACTCAATCTAAAAATAAAAGGGCCTAGAATGTAGATCAGTGGTGGAGTGCTTTTGTCTAGCATGCTCCAGGCCCTGGGTTCAACTTCCCGGTATCACAAAACAAAACTGGTAGACCTCCATGACAACATAAAAGTTTCCCAAGACAGACTGATTAGTGTAGAATAGCCTTTTTTTAATGGGTTAACAATGAATAAAAAAGTGTTAATTAACTTTTTAATTCTAGGCATCTTTGGGGAAGAGGTCTGAGGATGGAATATAAAGTAGAAGACATATATCATCTTTAGGTTGTTTAGGAATCAAATACCATTCCAATTTTTAAAGAAGTTTAAGAGAACAAAAAGCAGACACTTCTCCCATTTTTCTCTCACAACATGTACAGACCTACCGTCAATTAGGCCCTTCTGCTTTGGACAGTGAATCCCACTGAGTGTAGGCAAGATATTAGACAACAAGAGATTCTTCACAGACACCAGAGGAGCTGAAAGTTCATGAGAAAGTAACCAGTACCCAGCCATGATAATAGTACCTGGTACAGCAAGTACATGAACAGCAATGTTTTAAGGAACTGCTTTTGTTGCAGATTCCTGGACTTGTCTTGCTTTCAGGAGCTTCTAACTGTCTTTCAAACTGGGTTCTCAAGCTGTGAACTACCTAACACTTTTCAAAAGTAGTCCTTGCTGATTAAGTTAATCCCTTTCTGTCATTCACAACCAAGAACCCAGACGTCTTCTCTTTTTCTTCTCTATTTTTCTATATTTAAGTGAGGGTTGTTGCAATTAGACTTTTTCTTTGTGCTGACCCCCCTTAGTATTTGAACTTTGTTTCTTATCTAGTACTGTAATCAACAGCAAGACAGGAAAATAAACAATCTATAGTATTTAAAAGAAAACAGTATAACACTTAAGGGAGAGAAGTGCATTTTCTCAAAAAACTAGACTACTACTTAAGGAAGCATTCACCACAGCTGCCCCTCCCACTTCCTCCTCTCCTCCCAAGGATTTCATATACATAGGAGGCTCATTAAGTTTAACACAATAGCAAGAGGAAAAAGCAAGAAACAGTACTTTCCAACGGGAAATGGGAGATTTTGCCTATAGATATTTGGAAACTAGAGTCTAATAAATTAGGCAGACAATAGCAAAAAGGGAATAATCCCAAAGCTTGAATAATTTAGATTATACACATCATTTTAATAGAAATAGATATACATATATATGGCAAAACTGAACTTCAAAAATAAGGAATTAACATATTCCCTCCAAAAAAACAGAAGCTAAAATAATGCATTACCTCTAAGACCTGCCCTGCAAGAAATGCTAATAGGCATCCATGTAGAAATGAAAGGGCACTAGACAATACAGTCATTTCTCCTCATCCTTAGGGGATACATCTTTTCCCTAGTGGATGCCTGAAACTATGAGTAATACCAAACTACATCTGTATGTATTTATATATGTTTTCCTACATATACATAAACATATCTGTGATCAAGTTTAATTTATAAATTAGGCACAAGGTTAACAACAATAATAAAATAGTACTACAATATACTGTAATAAAGTTATATAAATGTGGCATCTCTCCAGAAGGAATAAAGAATATTTTGATCATACCTAAGCACAAACCAAAAAAAACCTCAGAAAGCAAAATCATAGCTAAGGGGAGCTATCATAACATGAAGCCATATTAAGAAATAAACACCTCTGGGAAATTCGTAACCAATTATCAAAGCAAAATTATTAGTTTCTAGTTTGTAACTAATTGTTTTCAATATTACTTAAGACACCAAAGCATTAAAAAAACAAGTATTAGTCTTTGTAGACACAAAACATATAAAGAGAATTTTGTGAAATCAAAAGCTAAAAGAAAGTAGGAATGGAGCTGCACAGGAGCTTACTTTTTATATTACCAAACTGTTAAAACTGAAATTAAGAGTGTTATAACTTCAAAATGTTTAATGTAACCCCCCCAGAAAAGAAAATAGCTGAAGAATATTAAAAAAAGGAAATGACAAGGAAATTCAAATATTTCATTACAAAATAGCAACAACACTAAAGACAATGAAGTAGAAAATGAGAAACAAGAAAGTCATAAGGCATTATAGAAAAGAAACTGAAAAACAGCATATCAATAATTACAATACTTTATGTATAAATGGATTAAATTCTCCAATCAAAAGACTGGTAGAATGCATATGAAAAACAAATTGAACTGTGTGCTTTTCACAACAGTCTTATTGTAGTTCCAAAGACACTAGCAAGTTGAAACAGAAAGAATGGAAAAAAGATTTTCTATGAAAATAATCACCAAAAGAGAATCATAATAGCTATTTAACATCAAATAAAATTTTAAAAGTTGTGAAACTAAAAAGGACATTATATGTTAATAAAAGTGTCAATACAGTAAGATGTAGCAATCAAACACTTAGACACCTAATGACAGACCATCCAGGCAGGCACTTATGCTGCTGAGCTAAATTGCTGGCCCAGACCATCCAAACATAGAAGGCAAAACCACTGAAGGGAAATGGTTCTAAAATAATCATTGAATTCTTCAATACCCAACTCTACATTCTAACAGAAAGTAGATACGGAAACAAAAGATTTGACCAGCAGTATAAACCACCTAGACTTCTCAAGTGCACATAACATATTTTCCAGAATAAACTGTATTAGGCCTTAATCAATTCTCAACAGATTTTTAAAAATGTATAATAAAGTATATTCTAGCACAGTAGAATGACACTAGAAATTAGTAACAGAAGTGGGAAATTCACGTATTTGTGAAAATCAAACACACTCTTAAATCACAAGGGAATTTACAAATAAGAAACAAAAATTCAACATACCAAAACCATGGGATACAAGGAAATGAAGGAAATTTACAGTTGTGTACATTTACATTAAAAAAGAACAACCAGACACAATGATGTGTGCAACTCTAGTGCCAGGTGTTCAGGAGGCTAAGGCAAAAGAAACACTCAGCAAGAATCTATCACAAAAAGACAAAAACAAGACTAAAATGCAGATGAAGATGACCAAGGTAAAGCAGACTACAAAAACAACAATGACCAAGACACAGAAGAAAAGTCTGAAATGAAAACTCTAAATTTACAACTCTCAAAAACCAGCAGAAATTTAAAAATAAGGAATCAGGAAGTAACAATACAAAGGCTAGAAGACAACAAGAGGATGTATAACTTAAGAATAAAAAAATGTGAGTGAAGAAGCAGGGGTTAACACAAATGAAATACAAAGGCTATTCACAGAAATAATTAAGGAAAATTTCCCAAGCATAGGAAAAGTAAATGATATTCAGATATATGAAGCATACAGAACTCCAGCCAGCTACAACCAAAACAGATCTATACCTAGACATATAATAATCAAGATCTCAGGAAGTCAATGCAAGAACAAAATATTAAAAGCTGTCAAAAAAAGAAACAGATCACTTATAAAGGAAAACCCATCAGAATCACGACAGACTTCTCAACACAAATCATCAAATCAAAAAGAGTTTGGAGTGAAGTATACCAAGCCCTGAAAGAAAACAACCTCCAACCCAGATTGATGTACCCTGTAAAACTATCTCTCCAAATTAATGGAGAAACGAGATGCTTCCATGACAAAGAGGAACTGGGGGAGTTCGTGACCACCAATCCAACCCTACAAAAAATACTGAAGGACATTCTAGAGAGAGAGAGAAAAAAAATACAAGGGTTTCATGAACAGTGGCAGAGAGGCCTCAATGAACAGGGCAGACAGTGGAATGAAGGAGAAAAGTAGACAACCAACAGCAGAACAATAGCATGGCAGAGAAGGCTGCCTATAATCTCTAATATAGATGGCCTTGATACACTAACAAAAAGAAACACAGGCAGAGTAGATCAGGAGATAGGGTCCATCAAGATGCTCTGTATAGGAAATACAATCAAACTCAAAGAGGGTTTATGGACTGAAAGTCAAAGATGAGAAAATAATGCTCTATGTGACGGGGAACCAGAAAGAAACAGGGGGCAGCTTGTCCAGCAGCTGTAGATAGGTTGGAAAGACATGACACTTTTGTGCAGTGGAGAACTACTCAGCTACAAGGAAGGAAAACCTTGAGGCTTTTGTAGGTAAGGGAATACAACTTAAGATCAAGCTCAGGGGTAAAAAGGTTCAGAATGACTTATGTAAATAGCAGGTTGCCCTCTAATCCAAAAACTAAAGGAGTTAGGGGGACCCAAAATGTACAACGCACCCTGTGAAAACAAAAGGGGAGGAACTGTCTAAAAAAGGAAGGCAGAGGACATTGTTAATAGTGTATCAGGATTTAAAACCCACATTATTCTCTCTTTAGTTTGATTATACTGTGTTCCAGTCTGCCTACTTATACTAGATTTGAGGGCACAGACAGCTATTCCAAAAAAAGCAGGATACACCACAGTAACCGTCCTTAATTTCCTATTAACATAATCTGAAGCCCTGTATTACTTACACTGTCTTATTATGACTGATCTTATTTTGGTCTGGTTTGTTAGAACACTGTCTTGTCTTGATTGATCTTATTCAAATCTATTATGTTTGATAGTATCAAGTCTGAGAGTATAGGCAACTACTCTGGAGACAACAAGATTCACTAGGATACCCATTCTGATTTGACTATTACCTGCTTTTGAAGTCCTGTAATGTCTTCAATGTTTTGTTTTTATTGTTATGTATTGCTACGTTCAATTATACTATGCCTGATGATATATAGACAATTCTATTGAAGATAACAAGAGACATCAGAGTAACCATTGTAGATCACCTTTGTATGTGGTTTTAATCTTGTACTATGTCCATCCTTTTGTTTTGAATGACCCCATTTTGTTTTCTTTCTCATTTGGTTTTATTCTTTAAAAAAAAAAAAAAACCAGCAGAAGGAAATAAAAAATAGGACAGATATAAAGAGAATAAAAATAGAGAAAATCAATCATTATGGGTTGTGTCTAGATGTCCCTTCAAAGCCTCACGCAGTAACAGGTGGGGCTTTTTCAGAGGTGGCTGGATCTACAGTGTGTGGTGCTGAAATTAAAGACATGTGATTACTAAATTGGTCCACTGATTGGTTTGGCACCACCCTAATCCCCTGGTTGCTAGGTAAAACATAAAAGGCACAGAAAGAACCTGTTACAGTCCCTTGCTTTCTCTCACCTGCCTGCTTGCTGTGGACTATTTCTCCTCTTTGATGCCTCTCTGCCAAACCCCTGCCTTGGAGGCAGCCAACTATGAACTGAAACCTCTATGAACAAAACCTTTAACTTTGGGTTTCAGGTATTTTGTCTCAGCAAGGAGAAAAATAAACAAGACATCAATGATGTAAAAAATTGGTTCTCTGAAGATTAACAAAATTCAAAACCTTTATTTAGCTACAATGACTAAGAAAAAAGTACTAAAATCTAAAATAAAAACTGGAACATTACTATCTATTCTTCAGAATTTTTTAAAATAATTTAAAGAATACCAATTTTTTCTACTTTTCCCCAAAACTGAGCAGGTGAAAATACTTCCTAACATATCCTATGGTGCCAACATTGCCCAATGCTAAAAATGTTCCCTAAAAGTCTTCTGTGTTCAAGGTGGAGTTTTGGAAGGTGGGGCCCTAATCTCATCAAAGGACACACTGAGGAAGTTCATAGCTGCAGGTACTGTAGGTGGGGCCTAGAGAGGGATACTACATATCCTTTATGAATACTGCTCCGAAATCAATACAACATTAACAAACTGAATTCCACAGCACATTAAAAAGAGTACACAACACATTAAAAAGATTATACACCTAAACCAAGTGTAATTATTCCTGAAATGCAGAAATAGTTCAAACATAAAAATTAATGTAACAAAAAAAAAAAGGAAAAGAAATTAAATGGTCATATCAATTGGTACAGAAAACAGAAAAGGCATTTTTGAAAATTCATCTGATCAGGATAAACATTCAACAAACTACAAACAAGTGAAATTATCCAATATAATTAAGGACTATACATGAAAATAATGACATATAAACAATAAAAGATTGAAAGCTTTTCCTCTAAAGTAGAAACAAACCAGAATGCCTACTTTTACCACTTCTACTCAAATAGTATTGAATTTTCAACACAGAACAATTAAGAAAAAAATGTCATCCCAAATTGGAAAGGAGGAAGTAAAACTGCATGTAAATGATACAATCTCATATGCGGAAAACTCTCCCCACCAAAAAAACAAAACAGATGAATTCACCGAAGGACACAAGATTAATACATAAAAATCAGGCACATTTCTAATTAACAATGAGTAAAAGAAAACTTAAGTATCCAAGTACATAAAATACTTAAGAATTAACCAAGGAGATGAAATACTTACACACTAAAAAATAAAAAATTCTAGCGAAAGAAATTAAGAACACATAAGTGGAAAAGTGTCCCTTGTTTGTGGGTCAAAAATTATTAAGTATCAATGCTACCTAATGCAACCTACAATTAATGTAATTCCTATCAAAATCCTGATACCTTTTCCATAAACAGAAAAATTCAACCTAAAATTCATAAAGGAAACTGAACAACACAATTATTCAACAGTAACACAAAACTGAAAGAAGTATACTCTGATTTCAAAATTTTTAACAGTAATGAAAACAATGTGCTGCAGACATAAAGGCAGAAAAATTACATTTGTGATCAAATTATCATTGACAGGGGTGCCAAACCTATTCAGTGGAAGAAAGAATAGTCTCTAGAACAGATGGCACTAGGAAAACTATACATCCATATGCAAAACTGTGAAGCTGGACCCTTATCTCACACAAAATACAAAAATTAATAAAAATTAATCAAAGACTTAAATGTATGAGTTAAAACTATACAATTCTTAGGAGAAAACATAGGGACACACACATCTCATGATATGAATTTGGCAATGATTTTTTTGAACCTGACACAAAAGGCAGACAGCAGAAGAAAACAAACAAGTTAAACTTCATTAACATAGAACATTTCAGCACACTAAAATAATAAAGTAAAAAAAATCCAAAGAATGGGAAAAAATAATTTGCAAATCACATATCTGATAAGGAACTAATATGCAAATATAAGTAAAGCTTACATACACAACAAAAACCAGCAAACCACCCAACTTATAAATGAGCAAAAGACTTGAATGATTTCTCATGATGATACACAAACGACCAATAAATACATAAAATGCTCAACAACATCATTTACTAGAGTAATGCAAATTTAAACCACAATGATACTACTTCACACCCATCAGGTTACTATCATTTCAAAAGTAAAGTAAAATAAAAATCAGTGAGGGAAATCAGAATCCTTGTGCATGTTGGTAGAAAGATAAAACAGCACAGCTGCTAAAGTGAAGAGTGTCAGTTCCTTAAAATTTAAACACAAAATTACCATGTGTCCTAATAACTTCATTACTTTGCATATGTAGCCAAAAGAACAGAGAGAAGACAGAGAGATTTACACATCTGTATTCAAGGCATTATTCACAATAGTCAAAAAATGAACATCAAGTCATCAATAGATGAATGAAATAAAATCTGGACAATACATACAATAAACAATTTACTCCACTTGGAAGGAAATTCTAATACATATTACAAGATGCATACACACTGAAGACATTATGCTATGTAAAATAGCTCAGTCATAAAAAGACAACAAATGTGATAAAAAAAATACGGAGAATGTTTACATTTTTAGAATGTATTATAATACGGAGAATGTTACATTTTTAAAATGTATTATAGTAAGGCACCTGGTCATCTATCCCTACCCCCAAAACACTCCCTCCTTGCTTCAAACACACCTATCCCACGTTCTTGCCACTTTCTGAAGCACTCCTAGAAGTCTCTTTTAGTGGATGCATTTGGTTGTACAGTCAGTCAAAAACATTTATCTTCATTCTGACTTTGAGAGTGAGAAATAACATAGTAGCAGCTTCAATGAATAAAATGGATGAGACACAAACCATAATGCTTTTTATGAACCTGCTTTTCCACTGGATAGTATTCAGCAGCAGCATTCACTGTATTTTTTGGTCATAACTTGAAAAAACACTTGTGAAAGAGGACTACAGAGGGGCCAAGGGTTTAGCTCAGCAGTGTAAGCACCTACCTGGCAAGCACAAGGTGGTGACTTTGATCCTCAGCACCAAAAAATAAATAAAATTAAAATTACAACAAAATTTTTTTTAAAAAGAGGACTACAGAACTGCTTCAGGAAGTGGCAAGAACAGTGGGACAAGATGTTTGAAGCAAGGTAGAGTTTTTGAGAAAAATCATTGGCAATGCATCTTCTACTGTAGTAATTTGTTTATTTAAACATTCATGGGGGGGGGTGCCAAGTGCCTCCTTAGCAAACACGAGGTTGTGAGTTCAATCCCAGCACCAAAAAAAAAAAAAAAAAAAAAAAAAAACCACACACACACGTTCACAGTATACTGTGATCCACTTCTAGGAAGTACCTAACATAGTAAAATGCACAGAAATAGAAAGTAGAAGAACAGTAACCAATGACTGAGAGGATAAAAATGGGTAATATTAAATGAGCTTAGTGTTTCAGTAGAGGATAATTAAAATCTAGAGATGGATAGTGATGATAGTTGTACAACAATGTGAATGCAGTAGTGCCACTGAACTGTATACTTGAAAATGGTTAAGCAATAAATTTTATCTCTTCTATATAGAAATATAGCTATTATTATCACATAAAAATGTATACAATTGCTGATCCTAATCATATTCAAACTCTTCTCAGAGGCAATCACTTATAACTATTCTACTTTATTATACTTACTCAATTCAGTATTTCTAAATATAATTCTTCTAGTTCTCTTCTGGTTCCACATGAATTTCTAGGGCTGTTTTTGCTGATATTTTGATTGAGGTTTCATTAAATCTATAGAACGGTTTTGGAATTATGGCCATTTTCATTATATTGGTTCCTATCCAAGAAAAGGCAATATCTTTCCATTTTCTGCTACCTTCTTTGATCTCCTTTTTCAGAGTAATGTAGTTTTCAATGTATAGGTAAATTCTGGGCAACAATAGTAAGGCAAGGGGCATCACAATCCCTGATCTGAAGTTATACTACAAAGCTACTATGATAAAAATAGCATGGTACTGGCAAAAATAATAATAACAATAATAAAATTTTAAAAAATCAGACCTAAGGATCAATGGAACAGATTAGAAAATGCAGAAACAATTCCAAACACATTCAGCTACCTTATCTTTGACAAAAGAGCCAAACATGTACAATGGAAGATAGCATTTCTACATGCTGAAAATTGAACCTAGAGGTGTATCACTAACCATGCGCTAAACTAAAATTGAAATAGATCAAAGATCTAAATACTAAAACAGAGCCATCTACTTAAAGACTGAATAGGCAAATTCTTGAAGACATAGGTATTGGCAGACTTTATCAACAAAACCCTTTTCTGGCATTGCAAACAATCAACACCTGAGATCAAAAGAAACCACCAGCAGAGTGAAGAGACAACCCACAGAATGGGGAAAAAAATTTTACCATGCACTCCTCAGACAAAGGACTAACATCTAGAATATATAAAGAACTTAAAAAAAAAAAAATCAGATCATGCTCAGATTTGAAGACCCAATCCAAAAATGAGCAACTGAAATGAACAGACATTTCCCAGATGAATAAAAAGCAAATAAATGTATGAAAAAATGCTCAACATCACTGGTCATTTAAGAAATGCAAATTCAAACAACACTAAGATTCCATCTCACTCAAGAAAGAATGGCTTTCATCAAGAAATAACCAACAACCAATCCTAGCAAGACTTTTTATTCCCTTATTCTATTGCAGCACATCTACTAGTTATCCCCTAGGAAATATTTTTCATTAATACATTTTTTTAATCCAAGGATTTTTCCTCATAATTGATGGCAGGGCTACATGTACAATTCTAAACTGAAGGTCAGATGTTTAAAGCAGAACTATACCAATTACTCTTTAATTTTACTACCAACAAGTTAGATGCCATGCATATCTCTAATCCCTCCTGAAGTGTATTTTGCAGTATTTTCTAATTCTTAATTTTCTAAAAGAAATCTCATAATAATATACCTTACATGGTCCTTTCTGTTGTTTTTTTTTTTTGCGGGGGGGTTCCCTATTTACCTTCCTTGGCATTATGTGGGCACTTTCAATTTAGAGATTCAAATCCTTTAAAGCAAAAATTCTAATTTTATTTCTTTGATAATCTCCCTTTTGTTCTCTTTATGAAACAGTTAACTGGAGGGTAGATTTATACAATGATCCTGTATTACATTTTAAATAACACAACTCATATACAACGTTCTATAATACTGAGTATCTAAAGCAAGCTATACATACACTAATAAAGCAAAAACCTACACAGAGATTTAATTACTGATCTACAAATTTACATAGAATCCAAGCAAGCAGAATAGAACACAAGAAATAGCATCTAATACAGTAATCTGTTCAATCACAGACAAGTAAGGAATTACGCAAATCCATTTGATTTTTGTTACGTTGGGATGTGAACCCAAACTCTTCAACTTATTAAAAGAAGCCAGAAATACAACTTTTTACATGACACTTCTAGTTTTTAAATAAAAGCAATGACTGGGTATAGTGACTCTCATCTATAATTCCAGACTCCAGAGCTTCAGGTAGGAGGCTAACTGCAAGTCTGAGGCCAACTTGAGCCAGCCAATTATGGGCTGAAACCTCTACAAATTGTAAGCCACAAACTGTGAGCCAGCCAATTACAGACTTAAGCCTCTACAAACTGTGAGCTAAATAAATCTCTTCCCCTTTAACTTATGGGCATTTGTCTCAGCAAATACAATGAGTTCAAAGCCAGTCATAGCTACATGACAAGATCCTGTCTCAAAAAACACAGGTAGATAGACAATAAATGAATAAATACATAAATGCAACAAGTTTCAATTTTAAACAGCATGTGGACCAACCACTACATTAAACCAAACAAAGGAGATTAATGACTGGGCTAGACTGGCCCAAGCGTTTCTAGTTTTTGTCCTCTGATATACAAGTGTTATGGTTTGGGAACAGATATCCGCCCCCCAAAACCTCATGCAATCACTGGTGGGGCACCTTTTCAGAAGTAGCTAAATTTAAGTGCTTGATGCTAGGATTAAGGGTATAATCACTAAATCAGTCACTGATTGTTCTGGCGGCACCCTAATTCTAGTAGCCTGGAAAAACTATAAGGGTCAGCAAGAGGTTTTTGCCTTGTCTCCTTCCTGCTAGTTTTTGCTGTCACCTGTCTGCCAAGAACTGTTCTCCTTTGTGACACTTCCCTGCCAAGCCACCCTGCATTGGAGCCAGCCAATAATAGACTGAAATCTCTACAAAACTATGAGCTAAATAAATCTCTTACCTTTTAACTTGTGAGTGATTTGATCTCAGCAATGAGAAAAGTAGTGAACACAACAATATAGTTATAAAAGAAACAAACTTTGGAATCTTAAGTAACCTGAACTCAACTTTCAGGTTCACTACATTAACAGTTATGGTACTGAACAATATATTATGAGCGTCACCTTATTTTTGGTATTTTAATAGAAGGTAACATTTGGGGAACTTATTTACATATTACTTATATAAGAAACCACTGTATAAGCAGTTTACATGCACCATCTTATTAAATCTCTACAGTAACTCCCTATTTTACTGATGGTTTTTGAAAGAAGTTAACATTGTCCAGTACCACGGATGCTAAATACCATTGCCCAGTACCACAGTGTGTTTTTGAACTCCTAAATTTATTTTTTAAAATCAAAACTGAATAATCAATAATACAATACTGATGTTAGGGCACCAAATATTTCATTCTTACTGAAATTAACATACAACCCTAAAATGACTGTGAGATTAACAATTAAGAAAGTTTCAAATTGAAGATGATTTTAGAAAAATGGAAAGACTTTCCTTATTCATGGATAGAAAGAATAAACATTGTGAAAATAGCCATTCTCTCAAAATTGTTATAAAGATTTAATGCACTTTGAATCAAAACCTACATACCTACAGATTTAAAGAAATCATTCCTTCAAAAACCAGAAAAGACCTAGAATAGCAAAGGCAATCCTAGAATAACAAAGGCAAAGCAGGAAACATCACAAACCCTGACTTAAAATTATACTACAAGCTGTGATAAAATCAGCATGATACTGGCAAAAAACAACAAACAAAAAAAAGACCTGAAGATCAATGGAATAGATTAGAAGATACAACCACAACTACAAACACACTCAATCGCCTTATCTTCAACAAAGGGGCCAAACATGTTCACTGGAATAAAGACAGCCTCTGTAAAAATGGTACTGGAAAAACTGGCTTTCCATATTTCTGAAAACTGAAACTAGACCCATGTCTATCACCATGCACTAAACTAAAGTCAAAATGGATTAAAGAGCTAAATATTAAAGCAGAAACACTGGCACTAGGCTGTGAGTTGATCCTCAGTACCCAAGAAACAAACAAATAAAGCAGAAACACTAAATCTGCTGGAAGACAAAGTAGTTAGAAATCTTGAAGACATAGGTGCAGGCAGAGTTCATGAACCAATATCAAAACTGCATGGGAACTATTTCCCCGAATCAACAACTGGGATTTCATCTTATTAAAAAGTTTTTGCTTGAGTGTCCACTTTGTGTGCTTTAATTCTGTAACTTGAATAACTATTTCTAAAAGAACAATATGTAATTTATCAACTAGTGATTTCTTACTATCTTCTTTTCTTGACATTCTGTAATAGTTCTACCTTTTTCCTGTTTTCTCTTTAAATTAAAAAAAAAAGTTTTTGCATGTCAAAAGAATTCTCTAACAGAGTGAAAAGAAAACCAACAAACCAGGTAAAAAAACTCTTAGCCAACTGTCCCTCAAACAAAGGACTCCTATCTAGAACATATGAAGAATTTAAAAAGCCAGACCCTCAAAATGCAAAGACCCAATCCAAAAATGGGCATCCAAGATGAATATACACTTCACAGATAAAGAAATATAAATGGCAAATAAACATGAAAAAATGTTCAACATCACTGGTCATTTGAGAAATGCAAATTAAAACAACACTGAGATTCTATCTTATTCCAAAAAGAATGGCTAGCATCAAAAAATCAACCAATACCAAATGCTGACAGGACTGTGGGGGAAAAGGAACCTTTCTCCATAGGTGGGAGGAGTATAGACTGGGAAACCACTGTAGAAATCAGTGTGACGATTCCTCAAAAAATTGGGATCAGAAGTCCCATTTGACCCAGCTATTCTCCTTCAGTGTATTGTCCTAGAATTAAAAACATCATACCGCAGCAATTTTATTTATAGCAGCATAATTTGTAATAGCTAAATCAACCCAAATGCCAATCAACTGAGGAATAAATAAAAAAGATGTTTTTAACACAGTGGAGTAATATTTAGCTATAAAGAAGGATAAACTTGAGGCTTTTATAGGTAAATGGATGCAACTCAAGACCATATTCATAAGTGAAATAAATCAGACTCACATGTATAAACACTGTATTGTCACCCTTATGTATGAAACTGAAAGATTAAGGTTCAAAAGGGACCAGAAATATTGTGAAAGGTAATAAAATTGCTCAAAAGGAAAGAACAACTGGGATGGGGGAAAAGAGGAAAGAAGAAAGGGAGAAAAAATATATATACACATATACATACACAATATTGTTAAGATAATTGTACTATTGATCCTATTAGTTCAGGGAAACTGTGATTGCTTATATTGTTTGATCTGTTTGGCATGCTTGTATCTTATAATCTAAGCAACTATTTTGAAGACAACAATATGCAACTAGTGACTACTGTTAATTTTCTATCAGCTAATTTCAAAACCCTATGTATTGTGTTCATTGTTTTGTTTTGATCTCTTTAAAATAAAAGTTTCTTCAGGAAGAAAATGCATGTAACACCTTATAAGGAAGAACATGGGCTCATAGAGGTGCTTATACATGAGTAAAGAAGTATGCCTCTCTGAGGCAATGGATGTTTTTAAAAGCCATTTTATATTAGAAGATCAAGATTAAGCATTTCCTTAAAACTATGAGTCTTCCACCAAAAACTGCCTAACAAAAGAGGAAGCAAATCATTTCTACAAGAAGAAAATATTTTTATATGCATTTTAAACATTTCCCAAATTATGCCTCAAGAAACATTGTTTAAACAGATACTTAATCTACTACAAAGAAAAGACAAAGAGATGGAGAAAAAGGGGAGAAAATCCTGCTAGAATCTCACTTGCAAGATTTATAATGCATAATGACATGGTAAAGGTTCTGAATAAGAAACTCATTTAATAGGGATTAAACCTATATTTTCCTGATTCATGAGGGGCAAGACAGTTCTTAAATATACCTCTTAAACACAGGAAGCACCAATTTGTTAAATACTCTTTAGATTTATTTATACCAGATAATATAAATTAAATAACTTCAGTGTTAGCCTCAGAGACAAGATTAACACACATATCAAAAAAGAACTCCTTGTTTTTTGCCCCAAGTTAGGGCAAAAAAACTTAGTGGCAAGAAATAAGCAGGAAAAATGGTAGTAATTAAGAAGAAAAAACAATTTTGGAAGAGTTAGCTTTTTTAATTTCCCTGCCCTGTCTGCTATATGAGTTCTGACTGCTTACTAAGCAAAATATTTAGTTAAGACAGTAAAAATCTCAACTTGGTTCACTTTTCCCCATTTGTTTGTTTGTTCATTTTTTTGGTACCAGGTAGTGAACTCACAACCTAGCACTTATCACGCAGGTGTGGTGCCAGCTGAGACATATCTCCAGCCCCTAGAATCATTAATGATTATTACTAATGTCCTCAATGTATTGTGAACCAGTTAAGGAAATCAGGCAATCAGATACTAGACACAACAACTACCCTGAAGAGATCCTAATAGGTAAATTACTTAGAAATTATTTATTTCTATTTTAGTTCATAGGAAAAACTATACTTTCCTTTCTGGTCACTGTTCATCTTTTTCCTTAAAAAAGAGGGAGAAGAAAAAGGAGGAGAAAACTGGGCAATAAAAGCTACCGATACTTTACTGTCATTTATCCACCACTACCAATGACCAAAAAAGGCAAAAAAATAAAACAAGGACAACATAGTTATCGTATTCAACTGCTAACTCTTCATATTGATATGCAACTAATATTACTATAAGTGACAAGATCAGTTGGGTACAAGGCCCACTCACACTGTATTAATTATCCAAACACATAAAACTATTTCTAGAAAAATAGATCTTAAAAAAATCATAAGGCTAAATGAAAGAAATTAGATTAAAAGGCAAATGGAATAAATTTTAGCTTTGGCTACTGATTACAAATTGAATGTTTGAATCCTTTAATTCAGAAGTAGAAACACAGGAGAAATGAAATCAATACATGAAGGACCAAAATAGTGCCCTAAATAGTTGGGTTTTTTGTTTGTTTTTGTTTTGTTTTTTGGTGAAATTGCCACAATATAAAATCTGCTAATCAGCTGTGCAGGTACAGAGTCAAATTCACCAGCAACCCAAACAATGATCAATGACCATCAGTGAGTTATTTACACTCAGAAAAGACTAATATAAAAGTTAGCATGCCAGATTGATTTCCCAAAAGAATAACCTTATAAAGATCAGACAACTTGTCCTCTATTGAGTTTTGATTTTTGTTGGTTATTGGAAGTGGGGTGTTAAGAGGTTGCTGAGATTGAACCAAGAGTCTCTGTACTGAGCTACTGGCTAAACTGCTAAACTGCCTATTCCTACTGCATCAGTCCCACAGAATTCTGGGATTACGGACAATCTGGGATTACAGACTATCCAGTCTATCATGTTCTTTTTCAGTATTAACTATGTTAGTGATCTGGCCTCCTCAAATATACAATTATAGTAATGTGAAGTAGAGCATCTTGTAAGATATTACATTCAGGCCATAGAGAAGCCTGCAAATATTTTGGCATCATAGAAGATTGATACATGTCTCATGACTCTATAGTACTGCTCATCTCCCAGATTCACCACCTCTCTTAATTCAAAATTTATCTTCCTCTTTCTTTTCTCTATGGCCCATTGCATTGTTTTTTGTTTTGTTTCGTTTTGGTTTTTTTAGATGTGTTACCTGCAATACTAAGTATCCTTCCACTATGTCCTGTCTAATTTTGACAAGGCAAATCCATTTCTTTCTTTTCAGATTCTTAAACAATATCTCTAGGACTCCACCATAATTTTAATTGAAATTACAAGGCAGACAGAGGGGAAACTTTTTGCAGATTTTGAAACTGAATTCTAAGTATAATATGAACACTGCAAAAATCCAACTGAACACAACTCAATATTGTAAATCTATAACTATACTGTGGTTCAAAGAAAGTTGTTAAAACCACTTAGAAAAATTTATAACTAGCTCATAAAAGGATATAAACAGTCATATACTATTTATACTACATTATACATATACTATTATAAAAGATTCACATCTGCATAATGCTTAAGTTAGTTTTCTCACTCATTACAAAATCCAAATCACATAATCACCAAATATTTAAATTAGAAGTCTCAAGAAAGACACTTATGAAAGAGAATAATGAAAATATTTCAGAATATTAACTTTTAAAGTTATTACTGTTTGTACTGAAAATTAAATGCTAATTTATTCAGGCATATATACTTTTGCTGTCAAACCAGATATATTAAAACTATTTGCACAGCAGATGTAAATTTCCATGTATTCTTAAGTCATAAATGTATTTTAAACATAATACCTAAGTGGGCCTTCAGATACTGCTCTGAACTGAAAGAATATTACTTATAAAATTATGCAAATTATAAACAATGATTTAAACTTTAGTAAGTCCAATACTTCTGTTCTACAGTCATTCTACCAAATACTCTTGGGCACTTGGTACGCACACATATTCCACTAAAAACTGCTCTTACAAAAAATACTTGGTATCAGTCACCTATACTTCAGTGTGAATAACTGTAACTAAATAAATCTACCATAAGGATTTAAGCCTAATCTCCAAATGTAAAAAAACAAGTATTACTTTGTACTGGAATCTAGACATTAATCTAATTAGAGGCATCTTATGGAATACAAAAAATCACCTAAGAATTTGGGTATATACATTAGTTCTTATCAAGTGAGTTATATCCCACTGATGTTCATTAGGTACATTGCCTTTTTTTTTTTTTTTTGTACCAAGGATCGAACTCACAACCTCATACTTGCCAGGCAAGCACTTGTGCCACTAAGCCATATGCCTGGCCCCAGGTACACTATCCTAAAAAGGAGTTACAGAGCACTACCATAATAAAATGAAATCTATATCACACTGTGTATCTTTTTCTGTTTTAGAAATATTTTCTAAATGAAAACACAATAAGAACATAAATATGCATCAATATTTGAAACAAAATCAAGAGTTCTTACCTTACTACATCATCAATATTGTTTCTGTATACGCCTTCAAGTCTTTCTGCAGGAAATCCCATAGCAATAATGTTTGGATAAATATCTAAATACTTAAGTTAAGGAAACATTTGAAACACGCAACAATGCAAATACGCACACATTTTAAAACATTAGCTAACTGTAAAAAGTAATCTTTCCCCAGTATAACTAGTTATAAAAGATTATCGGTATATTCATCTGTAACCTATCATGTATAATAAAGAAATAATGACAAATATATTAATTTGAAAAAGGAATTTCAAAACAATTCTACAGCAAAAACAAATCTTTAAGTCCCTCTTCTTAGTACATTAAAAATGCACCTGAAGTAAAAGGTAATTTCTACACTTCACAATTTAAGTATATAGGAAAAATTAAAACCCCAGATTGTGAATCACAACTAACATATGCAGTGAAAAAAAAAAAAAAATCAAAACCAAAAAAAAAAAAAAAACCTCTGCTCTTAACTAAAAAGTCATAACCATACAATTTCTAGTTTTCCATATTAAGAAGTACCATGGTACCTGGGCATGGTAATACCATGGTACACACCTGTAGCCCCAACACGTGGGAGGCTGAGACAGAAAGATGACTTAAACCCAGAAGTTTAGTAGATTTAAGTGCAGGCTATCTATACCTCTAATGAGATGTATAATTTCAACAAATCACTTGAACCTTTGTAGAGCCCCCATTTCACAAGATTCAATTCAAAGAAATAACACCTACAGTCTCGACCAGTCCTTCCTTGTTTGTCTATGACTAGGTAATATAGAATTAAGGCTGAAAAAACTGTCACTCACTTTTAATCAACCTAATCAAGCCAAGCACAGTGGCACATGCCTACAATCCCAGCACTCGGGAGGCTGAGGTAGGAGGATCACAGCAAGTTTGAGACCAGCCTGGGCTACAAAGTGACCTAAAGGCCAGCCTGAACTGCATAGCAAGACCCTGTCTTAAAAAGACAAAAAATAAATGAAAAATTTTAAGAATTTTACAAATTAAAAAATAAAATGTAATCAACACTGAGCACGCCCATTATACCAAATTGTTACATAATATAATTAGCATTAAAACCTCTATAAAGAATTCATTCTCAACTATAAAAATCACCTAATATCTTACATTTCTGTGATTTTTTTGCTGCTGTTGTTTTGGTTTTTGAGACTTCCGTTCACTATGTAGCTCAGGGCTGGCCTTGACTTTGTAGCAATCCTCCTGCCTCAATATCCCAAATCCTGGGATTGCAGGCCTGAGCCACCACACCCAGCTTGACATTTCTGTGATTCTCATCCATCACACCACTCACATTTTTCTTGAACTCAATCCTCGAAAATCTTGTGATTTTTCTGACAAAGATATTTCTTACCATCAAAGATTAATTTGCATAAGGCCTTCTGGTAAAGACCAACACAAAAGATTTCTGCTCACCTATTTCTGTATCCATTACTTCAAAGTACAATTCAAATTTTACCTAATTCATTGCCTTTTTCAGGTATTTTTCTGTTTTCTCTTTGCAGCACTTTTTTTTTTTTTTTTTTAAGGCAATGTCTCACCACATAGTACAGGCTGGTGTTGAACTCATTTATGAAGCCAAGGCTGGCCTTGAATTCATGATGATCCTCCTGCAAGTTCTGGAATTACAGGCATGTGCCACCAAACCCAGCAGACCACTCATTATTAATTTCAACATTTTCTTTTCATTTTTTTTATTTTAACTTTGTTGGGGATCAAATCTAGGGTCTAACACATACTAGGTAAGCATTCAACCCTATAGCACTATATCCCCAGCATTCAGTATTATTTTCAATGCAAAAATAATTTATAAAATTATTGAAATCTTTCATTTTTATAATTTAAGAAAAGGTTATTTGTGCTGCTATAAGATTACTCTGTGGGTACCAGAAATTAAAACTAGACCCATGAACTAAACTAAAATCAAAATGGGGATCAAAGATCTAAATATTAAACACTAAATTTGCTAAAAGTAGGTAAAATCTTGAAGACAAAGGTGCAGGCAGACTTCATGAACAAAACCCAGATTGCACAGGGAATGCTTCACAGAATCAACAATAATCAACTAGGATTTCATCTCTATAAAAAGTTTTTGTACAGCAAAAGAAAGTCACCAACAGAGTGAAGAGAGACAACCTACAGAGTAGGATAAAAGCTTAGTCAATTGTTCTTCAGACAAAGGACTAATATCTACAACATATAAAAAATTAAAAAAATCAGACACCTCCAAATTCAAAGACCCAAAAATGGGCATCTGAGATGAATACACACTTTGCAGATGAAGAAATACAAATGGCTAATAAATATATGAAAAATGTTCAGCATCACTGATCATTCAAGCGACGATGCAAATTAAAACAACACTGAGATTCCACCTCACTCCAGAAAGAATGTCTATTGTCACCTAATCAATCAACGAATAACCATTGCTGGCATGTTAAAAGGAACACTTGCTGCACTACTGCATTGCTGCATTACTGCACTGCTGCAGGAAAAAAGGAACACTTTTCCACTGTTGGTGGGAGTGTAGACTGGTGTAACTGCTGTGGAAATCAGTCTGAAAATTTCTCACAAAACTAGGACTAGGAGCTGGGCATGGTGGCTCACGCCTGTAATCCCAGCTCAAGAGGCTGAGGCAGGAGGATCGTTGCAAATTCAAGTCCAACCTGGGCTACAAATTGAGCTCAAGGCCAGCCTGAACTGCACAGCAAGACCCTATCTCAAAAAAGACAAAAATAAAATAAAATAATAAAATAAAATAAAATAGGGACTAGGAGTTCCATTTGACCCAGCTATTCCCCATCACCTTGGTATCTTCCCCCCAAAATTAAAGGCATCATAAAGCAGCGATATATGCACACCCATGTTTATATTAATAGTTTGTAACAGCTAACTCATGGAAACAACCCGAATCCTATCAACTGATAAATAGATTAAAAAAGATGGTTTTTTTAATACAACAGAGTACTACTCAGCCATAAATAAGGATCAATTTGACACATTTTCAACTAAATGAATGGACCCTGAGACCATACTCTTAAGTGAAATAAAACAGATAAATATGTATAAATATTGCACTGTCTCTCTGGTATGAGAAACTGAAGGTGTAAGTAAGAACCACAATGTATAATAGATATCGTTAAATAGGAAGTAATTGTTCAATGAGAAGAGGACTTGTGGGGAAGGGTGAAAGGCAAAGAAAAAAATGGAAAAAAAAGAATAAAATAGAAACAAAACTTGGTAAAGAAGGGGGGAAGAAGGGTTAAAGAGAGGAGAGGGAAAGGGGGAAAAAAAGAACTAAGATATATTATGTACAGGTACAAATTTCCTACAGTGAATATGATCATTATGTGTATCTAAATTGTACCAATAAACATAATTATAAAAAAAAAGTCCTTTTTTAAAAAAGGACTACCATGTGGTAACTGAAAAAAATCAACAGGATGTTTTAAGAAGAAACTATACAACAGGGCACAACAAAAATATACCTTTTGTACAAGGATAAAAGAATAATTTTACACATATATTTGTTAGAAACACCATTAATACACACACACCTAAACTATAAATGAGGAACAAAAATGGCTGCTTTATAGAGTGGCACACACATGTAATCCCAACACTTGGTAGGCTGAGGCAGAAAGATCAAAGTGAGTTCAAGTCCAGCCTTAAAGAGAGAGGATGGAAAGGGGAAAACTGTAATAGGAGTAAGTAGAAGCCAGATTGCTATGTGTATCTTTGGATAATGTTGACTTTTTTCTTTGGTGTGTTTGCATATGTGTTTGTTCCAGGAATTAAACCCAGGGTAGTAAGCATACTACTAAAAAAGAACACTGACCTATTCCTCCAGCCCAAATTTTAACCTCTAAATCATTTAAAAATTTCAAAAAAAATTTTTTTTAATTCCATATGAAGTTTGGGCAGTGACAGAGCTGGTTCATTTCCTGGCATGCCTCATAAATCAGTTAAAAATTTTAAAACACATACACTGAAGAGTTAAAAACAAATCTGATTAAATATCAACAATCAGGGAAAGGATTGTTTTTTAGTCTAGACATTCCACTCCAATTTCTTGGTAGAAAGTATTTTAAGAACAAACACTATAAAGTAATTTTAACCTATTTTTGACAGCTGTACTCTTAGTAGTATTACTGATATTACCAAACTTTTATATATGAAAAGCCATGAAATTATGCTTATGATTTTAAGATACATGATTATTAGTATGAGATTTTACTTTAAAATCCAGAAATTTGAAATTCTTAATATGAATTCATGTTTCCAAATACTTGTATTTTCTAGGTCTTTTCAGTGAATTGGCCTATAAGCAGTGTTACTTGAGCCACAATTAACACATCTAGAACTCAAATGTTTGCTTCTAATACATTAAAGGTACCAAATTTCTTTAGGAAAAGAATTGATGCCAGATCTGTAGCAGAGAGGTACAGGTGAGCCTAGGATAGTTTCTTTGGCAGTGAACAAGGAAGGCTTATTGAAATTAATGTTTGATCAATGAACAGAGAAGCTAGCATAAAGTCTCAATGACTAGATGTGATAATCAAAGAAAACTGTAAATGAGACTAAAATGGCCCAAATAAAATCTGAGTCTAAAAATAGATATTCAAAACAGAAAAAGTTTAAACAACAAAAATTCTTTTCATTTATGACCATTTCAGTAGCTTATATAGTTCACTTTGAAAATTGGTAAAAGGATTAAGTATTTAACTTGGTTTTCCTGTAGTAATACATACCACAGAAACCACAGTCCCACTTCACAAGCTCTACTTGAATAGAAAACAATTAGTGAATAGAAAACAATTAGTAAATATAAAAGAATAGAATTAGAAAAGAATAGAATTAAAATGTTTTTCAAGCCCTAATGAAATTATTTAGGGAAAAATGTATAAATGGTGCTAAGCCAACAGGCAAAAAGTTGATGAGAAACTAACCTAACAAGGTCAAAACATCACACAGAATACTTTGTAATATACTGAGACAAATAAATGAAACAGCAGAGAAGACTGTCATTGCCCACTTTCAGCAACCAACCATAGCATCACAAAGAGTCAAGCAAAAATCATGTATTTTTTAAACAATACAATACAAAGGATAAAGCCTTATCTATGATAGTCAAGTACCTTTAGCAAATTAATAAAGCCTTTACGTAAAAAATTGAATGTACAGGAAATACATAAAGAATGAGCTAAGTGATATTATGAGAGAGTGAACTGGACAAATCAAAAGAGACACAGCCTAATCTTTCTCAATTCATATCGTTTTTTACGAAGGGGAAATGGGTAGCTACCCTTAATTCATAAAAAATTAAAAGGTTCAAAAAAAATTTTGCTGGGTATTTAGCTCAGTGGCACAAGCACCTGCCTGGCAAGCACAAGGTCCTGAGTTTGATTCCCGATACAAAAAAAAAAAATTTTTTTAAGTTTCTGTCAGATGTGGTGCCTGTAAGCCCAGCACTTGAACCTGGAAGACTGCAAGTTAGAATCAGTCTAAGCAATTTAGCAAGATCTCATCTCAAAAAATGTTTAAAAAGGACTAGGGAACCTGAGTTTAATTCTTAGAAGCACAAACACATACATATTGTATATATGGTCACACAGACCTATATAGACAAAAGGATTACAAATTAAGTTACTGAAAGTAATGATACTTAGGTAGCAGGAATATTTTCCCTTATTTTTGGTTGTCCTATACTTCCTATTTTTGCCATAATGTACCTCTACTATTTCTACAGCACATTTTTAAAATTTTGCTTTATAACTGTGACTGTCCCCAAGTATACTTACCGAGTGTCAAGACAAATTACTATTTCACATGGCTTAGATCACTTCTATGTGTAGTTTCTTAAGATACTGAACTTCTTCCCACCCCACCCCCTGCAGTACTGGGGATCAAACTCACGACCTTGTGCTTGCCAGGCAGGTGCTTATGCTACTGAGCTAAATCCCAAGCTCTACAATACTGAATTTCTATCAAAAAGTTACAATAACAAAGCCATCTAACCCTTAAGTAACATTTACTTTGTACTTTACAAATATATAAATTCACCCCTAACATCAAAGAGTTAAGAGCCCCTCAAAATTTAAGATTATCATTTTAACATGACAAATATTACCTATCATCTATTATTCTCAAATAAGAAACTAGTCTCACCTAAAAATGTATCAATTATCCAGCTGTTTTTCTTTCTTACATCCATCAATGAGGAACAAAAGAAAGCAGAGCCTCAAGCCAAAGCAATACAATTCTTGAATGTGAATAATCTTTACTTTTTAACTTTGCCTCAGAGTACATAAGAAAATGGGAAACAGAAAAAAAATGAAATACCAGAAGAAGCAAAAGCAAACCCAAAGCAGCGGCAATTAACAATCTGAAATTCCCACCTTACAAACACACTTTGGTCAAAAATCGTAATGATCTGCCAGGCATGGTGCTACACACCTGTCATCCCAGTACTAAGAACGAGTAACAAAAGGTCTGTTGCAGGTTCAAGGTCAGCCTCAGGTACACAATGAAACCAGCCTAAACTATTTAGTAAGACCCTGTCTCAAAAAAGAAAAAAAAAATTGAAATGATCTAAATTTTTACTATTTACAACAAAGAACTATTTTTAGTAAATGAATAATTATTATCACTAACAAACATAACCTGAAATATTAATTTCAGTAAAGATACTAAAATGACTTTCTCCTTCTAGAAACACAGAACAATGATCCTTGAGATGTGGTCATTCTAACCAGCCTAAACTCAAATTATACTGATACTATGAATACTAATTACCAAAGCAATTAGGTTGGCCAGGGATTTGACTAATTTAAGAAAACTAAACATGATTATGCATACATGGATGCTACATGCACATTAATGGGCACTCCATTCATGAAATTATTCAAACACAGGTGAACATTTGGTGCAAGGGCACTGGAGAATATAAGGCTTTCACATGTTCCTACATGCATAATTCCATTGGGTGGCTTGTACCACTGATAATACTAACAGATCTAATCATTTTTATTGGTTTTTTTACAAATAAAATTAACACAGCCCAACAGGACAGTTATTCACATACCACAGGTGGTTCATGCTACCCAGCAGTGAGACATACAAATTACAACCAGTGGTGAACATGTTATGTTAAGCAGGCAGAGTGCACTACCCCAGGGAGTTCCTAGTTTATCAGGGAAGATGCAACACAGACCTCTGATGCCAAAGGTCCTATCATATAAAAGATAAAGCTATTTTAAGAGGTAAAAAGAGCAGGATTAATTCTGTTGAGACAAGAGATGAAAATTCACTAAGCAAGGCAGTATGAAAATAAGCAGTAAGAGTAAGTCAGACATCAAGAGACAGGAAGAAACCAGAAAGATTATGTCAACAGAGGCTGAAATAGAGATACATGAAACTTTTAGAAAGAAACAGTCCATACACAAAAATACATGAAAAAGGCAAAACTAGGCACAGCACATATCTGTAATCCTAGCCCTCTAGGAGATGGGAGGAGGATCACAAAACTCCGTCTTCAAATAAATAAATAACACGCAGATGGAGGTGGATAAGGGGAGGGCTGTAAGGACAGCAGGCTAGGGGTGTAGCAGTGCAAAGGTCTGAATCCAATCCTCAGTATTATAATCAATCAATCAACCCATAAATCGATAAAGATATATTGACATGATTATGTCCAACTTTAAGGATACTATGCCAAAGAATTCAATTTAATCAGATATATAAGGAGTCAAGGTCCAGGATCAACATGGGAGCTTTTTTACAGAAAAATAAACTTGATCATGGCCCTGTTTCTTTTTGTTTACTGGTGGAAAGCACTGACAGAAAGCAGGGAAAAAACTCCAGAAATTCCTGAGAAATATACTTTAACATGCTTTCCATTCCTATTATCTATCTTATTAGTCTGACTATCCATTTCCTCATTCCTGATACCAGTTTAGCTACTTAATTTTAAGTTCATCTGAAAGAAAAAGAAATTCAGCCATGGTTCATTCACAAGGTTGACATTTCCTTCAACAAATTTTAAATTTAATACTCTCCAAGTATTCATGGTTGTATCTATAATATAAACCTTTCTAATCACATTATATGTTAACTATCATCATAATGGACTTCTATGACTTACTTTCCAGTTTAGTAAAAAATTTTTATAGTTGCTCCACGGCCCCAAATTCCAGGATAAAATCCAGGGCCTTGTTCCTGTTAGGCAAATACTCTCATCACTGAGCCAATTCACCAGCCTTATATTTCTAAATTTTATCTTTCCCTTTTAAATATATTGAATGTTAATGATGGCCTCTGCTTTCTAAATTGAAAATTCATATTGAGAAGCAAACAAATAACAGTGCCTTGTCATTTTCCAGTTGATAATGTGCTATTATGAAAAATTTGTCCTAACATATAAAGCATTTAATCATTCTTAAAAAGATCAAATTAATGAAACCTAAAACTCTATCTTCTAAAATATACAAGCATAAAAGCTTGAATTACAAAAACGTTAAGTACTCCAAAAATGTAATTTTAAGAAATACGAAGGAAGAAACATGTCCAGGCCTTTCACTGAGCACTTGATTACTAACATTTAATACAGACCATGGTTCCATCGCCAACTATTTAACTTGAAGTTGATGACTTCAGGTAAATTATTCAGTCTTCAAGCCTCAAATATTTCTTTTGTTCTAAAATAGTAATGCTAATATTACTTTGTTTCAACTTTTCACTGGCTGTTTCAGGGACCAAATACAATAACTAAAAATATCTTAATAAAACTGAAAAGGGCTTTGTAATTATGTTATTATAATTAAATCAAAGTAGGAGCTTAAACTGTCTTGTTATTTAAATTTACATGTCTCTACACAGGCCAATTCAATACAGTGGATATTGCTGATTTTTTTCGGTTGGTTTGTTTTACAGCAATGGGAATTAAACCCACAGCCTAATAACGTGTTAGGCAGGTGCTCCACCACTGAACTGTATTTCCAGCACTTCCTCCCTCTTTAGTTGTGAGATCTCATTAAACTGACCAGGCTGACCTCCAACTCACAATCCTCCTGCCTTGGCCTCCAACTAGCTTCCATTGCAGGCATGTGCCACTAAAAGTAACCCTGATATTTAATTAACTTAAAAGCACTTTAGACAAATTTTAAGTTCCTTTTGATACTTTTCAGTTACCTGCTAGCAGTGCCAAACCAAAAATGAAAACTGATTGCCAAATAATCTATAAACTATACTGAGGTTTTCTACTTCTTCAAAAAAACCTAACCTCATTTTTTTTTTTTTGGTTTTTTATATGACTATGACTATCAGTTTGTTCGTATTTTTGCCTTGAAATGTAAGTTTAGATCTCATTTTCTAAATGGAAGCATCATATTCTTCCAAGGTTAACATCAAGAACTGTTAACAATTTTTCTACTTAGTAACAATACTATAAATTGGTTCAGTTGGCAAGAAATCTGAAACATGTAACAACCAACTACAAAACTGTTAATTTAAATTGAGAAACCTCATTCTAGCAATATACTCCAATAATCAACAAAAAGTACACTCTTCAGAGATATTCACAACAGTTCTGTTTGTAGGAGGAAAAACATTTTTTAAAACTGTAGTACAGTACAGTAAGCAAATCATGGTATTCAACACTGATGAAACAACACCTACATAGTTTTAAAGAAAAAAAAAGTACCTTTTGACAAGTAAAAATTACATTTGTGGAAAAGCAGACCACAGTATAAAAACCTGGATCACAACTATGTAATTTGTGATTACACACACACTAACAGGAAGATAATTTATAGTGATAAACATTTAAAACAGAATTTTCCCAACTGAATTCCTTAAATTTAAGAATTTTAAAGTAATTCAAGCCCTACATTATCAAGATTATACTCATTAAAATAAATTTAACTTTTAAAGGAATAAAGTATCTGGGCATGGTGGTGCACGGCTATAATCCCAGCATTTGGGAGGCTGAGACAAGAGAATCCTTGGGAGTTAGAGATCAGCCTGGGCTACAAAGTGAGCTTGAGGCCAGCCTGAACTGCATAGTGAGACTATGTCTCAAAAAGACTAAAGTAAGTAAATAGGAAGAAAGTGCCCTGAGCTTCAAATATTTAAATTTAAGCAAATTAAATCTTAGAAATAGTAACATTTAATAATATCAGCAACTTTTAAATCCAAAGTATAATTTACTTATATTAACTGAAGACCAACTAATTTAATCAACTTTCTTCATAGCAGTTGTTATGAAATAATGTGTCTACAACTGCTCAAGCTTCTATCTGTGAACCTCTAAAAGTTTTAGTTGCCCAACTAACTGGTTTCTAACGAGTGTACCAAACAATTACCCTCTTCCTAGGTCTCTGGATGAATAGGATAAGACAAGTTTCCTGTTTCAGAACTCTGCTGCTGTGAAAACACACACACACGCACACGCACACACACAAGCACACGCCTCTCTAGTTTTGTTCCCACTAAAAAACATTTAGGATTAACTTTTAAGGACAAATCAAACAACATACAAACTTAAGCACTTTCAAAAAGATTATCTTTCAATAATATGCATTACACATACTTGTTAACAGCATTATGTTCCTTATATAAACCTAACGCCAACCTTTTATTTTCTATGCAAAATCATGTTGCATATGAAAATTTGTAAAAATTAAACTATAATACTAACTCAGCATTACAATAAAGTAACATTTAAGTTCAGTTAAGTCTCCAATTTTTATATTCAGTGTTACAATTATATGGCACTTATATAATGTTATATAATGTCACTTTGCTTATAAAAGCCATTTATTTTACCAGAACTAATCATCCTACAACAATGGGTTTTGGCTAATTCATGCAACAAGATATAAGACCATTAACTTTCACATCAAAAATATATTTGAAAACAGGTTAAAGATGCTAAGAATGTATCAGTAATTTGAGAAGACTAGTGCCAGTTCACTCAATGGTAGTTACATTGTAAAAAAAAAAAAAAAAAAAAAACTAAAATTTCCATTTGTACTGATCTTACAGACACAACCATAAACCAATTTGTGAATATTTAAAACCTGCTTACACACAGGGCACTATCAATGTTCTGATATTATGTGTGTTCAACAAGTAGGTTTTTTCCTATTAACCAAAACCATAAAATTTTTAAATTTGTTTCTAACAATCAAAATTTATGTTTCAAAGAAAGGCCAGTTAACTTGAACACATTCTGGAAGAAAAAAACTCCAAACGAGTGCATTGTACTGCTTCATTATATATTTGGCTTTAATAAATCAAGTTTCTTTATTCTATACTGCAAGCCAGAAAATCATTTAAAAATGACTTTTTTTCCAACTGGCAAAAACAGCTTAGCCTAAGCAGTATTTTAAAAATAACATGTAGATTTTAAAATATGCAAGCATATACAGTATACTGTCATTCATTAGATTAAAAAAAATCGTATTACTGACATCATTCATTGTCTTGTTCTAGTATATTCCTACTAAAGTTTAATCATTTTAACAACTTTTAATAGTCTGAGTAGCAAATTAGTCAAAGAAACCTGAAATTACATATACTAAAATCAAAGTCTAACATCATATTCTAGAATTTAACAATAATGTAATTTTAATGTGATATTTTAAAATATACTAATAGGTATGAAAGTAAATCTGTGTACACTTCTTGGTTTGAACAAGTAACACTCTAATTTTAGAAAGCTACTTACAAATGCTTTTTTACTGAAAGGATATCACTTTAGTAAGACTTTATTGCAAGGGGAGGAAAGTACAATTACTGATCATAATTAAGAGTCTTCATTATTCAAGGAATGTACAAAAACACTTAGAAAATAGTTTAACTGAAACTTAAAAGAACCAAGGAAAAACAACTCTTTCAATCAACAAACAAAATTTTAAAACACATAAAATTTAATACACAGGAAAATAAACAGTTTGGGAGGGATGGGAATGAAAACAAGGGGTAGGAACTCTTAACCTTTCTATATCTTATAAATGAATGGGTAATGACTTGAACATTTAGAATCTGGATAAAAACCTTCCCTTTATTTGTGTCTCAATGTAAAAAACATAATTTATGTACATATTATCTATCTACTCAAAAAGTTCAAGAGTACTATTCCTTCATGTCCAATTTAGTCCTCATCATGTACAAATGGATGCTAATAAAACAGTATGTTTTCCTTACAGACATTAATCAAAAAGTTGGCATGATAAAGAATGCTTCCCAAGAAAATCAAAACAATGTCAATTAAATAAAACATTAAAATTTATCAAATTCTATTAAACCAAATAGACAATTTTTAAAGGTTTCTCTCTATATAAGGTAAAACCAAATTCTTAGAGATAAAAGAAAATTAGAAAGAGCTTCTAAAGTGGCTTAAAATGCAACAGCAAAATTTTAAACGAGGAAGCTCATATGTGTTCACACAGGAATTAAGTTGGAGGAAAACAAGAGAACCTGAAAAATATTGAAAGCAAATCTTAGAAGAATGCTGATTAAAGCAGTTCCCTGACTGAGTTCTTTAATAATGAATTCTTGCAGCTCAACTTTAAAAAGCTACAGTTTTTAGAATATCAAAATATTGTATTATTTATTTCAAATTAAAATATGGCATTTCCACTTAAACAATCCAGAAAAAGCAAATGACTAAATGCCAGGCTCTCATTACATAATCCTTAGTTCTTACCAGTATCTTTGAATTTTAGTAGAAAAACAAAATGCTAGCTAGCATTAACCACTAAGTTTCATTTCTGCAAAAACTAAAAGTTGGTCTTAGATCTTCAAAAAACTATACAATTAGTGGATGATTCAAAAAATTGATGTGTCAAAAATCACTTATATCACTAAATTATCTTAACTTGTTCTACATTTAAGTAACAGATGGCAGGCCTTAGTTCTTGGACAATACACAATAATCACAATCTGTGTGACCTTTTCAGTATTAAAAAGAACTCAAATAGTCTTAATAACCAGCACCTTAGCATATTTCACAATATCATACATAATACTGTCTACAACCCAGATATGAAAAACTACACTAAACTTTTTGGTGTACTAAGCTATTTTACTTAAAGAGATTTCTTCAAGATAATCTATAAAAATTGTTCAGAAGATAAGACTGCTACTTCATTTGTCAGAACACACACTCACCAATAAAATATTTCTGCTATCACTGTATTTTTATTAAATATCCAAGAAAGTTTACATCATTCCTAGATCAAACTTTCCTTAAAAGTTAAAACAATTTCATCTCACTTAGAAAAATGTTACTCTAACATGTACTTTTGTTTTTAAAAAACAGAAAAATGTTTCCACTTCATTGCTTCTGTTGTAACTATATAAATAAATAAATGAATATATATATTTCACTGATAATGCATTATTACTTAGGATTGTTTTAGTATCTGACACTTAAAAATCTGGCAAAAATTTGCAACCACGAAAACTAGTGTTAATTGAATGCACAGCAAACCTTGCTCAATTAATATCACAGCAGTTACCCAAGCCACTAGGCAAATACAAACCATATCATTCAAAATATGCTTCAGGGAATAGTAATATCTTTGCAAAGCAGTACTTGCCTAAAAAGACAGAGGCAACAGGCAATAATCACCTTAGCATAAAAAAAGATAAGATCATTTATTCAAATTAATTGTTTTACTTTAACTATATCATTCCTACAGTAAGAAACAAATAATTAGATTAAAAGTATTTTATTTATGTCAAAAGCAGCTAAATTTTATCATCATACATAAGTAAAATATGCAATAATTTTTCTAGATTTTAGAGAAAAGGCTTCAAATACTTTAGCTATTTTTGTGTAAATGATTACAATTTTGTAAAATGTACATCATTAAAATCTTCCCTAATATTTATCATCTTAAGTCAACTCTAAAGAAGTATTTAAAAATAAGAGAAAATAGCAGCCAAAAATGAAAACAAACTTAATGTACAACTATGGGTAAATAAATGGAAAATATTTCATTTCAAGATGTAAATAACTGAGACAATTATGACACACTATGAAAACTTTAGTATTTAAAAAAACCTTTAACTTTTCTATGAATTAGGTTTTTAAAAACATATATACATGCACAAAACTGGAAGCTTAACATGAAAATACGAAGTTTTACAGCAGGATGACAATGTGACTTATTTTGGTTCTCTTAACTAGTCATATTTTTGTGAAAGATTTTAAGCATGGTAAGCATATTCATATATGCAAAGCATTCACTGGAAGCCTTACTTAATATTACAATGAATTTTAATAAATTCAAAACTGACAGATGACTAGTTATCATGGTTTTCCATCCCGATATTTCAAAAAAGAACTGTATAACTCAGTTATGAGAAGTTTAAAGGGCCTAAACATTATGTTCTGCATGTGCAAAGTGAAAGGCAAATTAAACATGAAACTGAACAAACAGGAAAAAATACAATAGCAAACAATCGATTTTGATTCCTAAAACACTTTTGTTTCTGTGCCCTAAAAACAAAACAATTAAGAATCCAATAAAGCTACTCTGCTGGTGTCTTTCCATCTCTCAACTAATCTAAAAGTTCATCCCAATTTCTTCTCAAAACCTGCAAATTTTTACTTTAGATAAGTTAAGCACTTTAACAGGCTGAGAGCAAACCTAGGACCTACAAAAGAATGTAAAACATGCACCAGAGAACCAGAGTCAGGTCAGCCCTATTTTGTTATCTAGAAATATTTGAAAAGTTTTTCTAACTTGTCAGAAATTTGCTGTTTTAAATCAGTACACTGAACTTCACAGTATCTGTAACAAAAACAGCTTTAAGAATAAAAAAGATTAACACTAATTACTCCACAAGACTGAAGAATGTATTTTTAAAAAAAGGTATACTGCAACAAAGTAACTCCTTATATTCGATAATTACATAAAAGGAAACCACTAGGTTAAAACTACTGGAGTATACAAATACTTTTTTAATTACCTTCTTTTAATATAGTGCACTCATCCTATTAGCAGTTCTACGTAGCATGTTTATGAATACCACATGGTTAATTATTTACAAAAATTTACTGAAAACATCTTCAGTCTTTTTTAGAAGAGGTTTAAAATACTTCCACTATCAGCCAAAGAACATGTAAGACTTTTTCAAATAAACCCTTTCTGTTAAATAAGACAACCTCTGTGAACAAATTTCTTATAAATACTGGCCTACAAGAAGTCAGAAAATCTAGATGTTAAGTGTCATGTATTAGCTATTTTACCTTCTTAAATATCACAACCTATGGGGCAAAGGTACTTTTATCAAATACTCTATTATGTACCAAACACTTCATATAGCATTTGGCTCTAAGCAATTTTTGTTAGATATCAGAAGGAGGGATCAGTCCTATGCAATGTAAGATAATTAGCAGTTACTTTGGCCTCAATACATTAGAAGCCAAAAGCACCCACTCTCCAGCAATCCTCCGGAGCACCAAAATGCCTCCAGATACTGCCAAAGTCCCAGACAAGATAGAAGCAAATCCTCCCCAGTCAGTCATCGATATTCTGAAAATACCGAACATACCTGCAACACACCTGAAAAAGGATATCCTATAAGTTAAAGAATTTTCTCTCTATATTAAAGATACGGAAATTAAGGTTAAACAGTGTCGCTTTTTTCTTTTCCTCCTTGAAATAAAATGGAGTTGGAAAAAAAGAAAGAAAAAAGAAAAAAAAGTGTGCCTTTTAATACATGAGTGAGAAGTAGTTGAGCAGAAATTTATGTTGGACTGCATCTCAATGCCAAATGATGATCCTTGCATTGCACCACGCTGCTTTTCTAGACTCAATGTACATCTACAAAATCAAAATAATATATTCGATGCAGAGCTTAGGTTTACAGATCAAAAGAGACAATGAGTGTATAAATTCTGTTGATTAAAAAAAGTGTAAAATATTAAGGGCTGGCATGGTAGTAAAGAATCTAATGCAATGGTTCACAAAGTGTGATTCCCAGGTTACCAGTATCAGGATCACCTCAAACTTACAAAGCCTCTGGCTCCAAGACCCTCTCTGACCTGAAACTGGTGGTGGAGCAACAGTTCATAGCTTTAAAAGCCCTCCAGGTTATTCTGATATATACTAAAGTCTGAGAACCGCTGATCTAACATGATATAAAAATACTATACTAGGTATCCAAAATACCCTGGCACATCCTTCTTCTCACTCTTGTCTTCTACCAGCTTTTAGTAGGTTACTAATTCCTAAACATCCTAGAGCTATAATTCCTAAACTTCAGGAGAAAAGTAATGCCTACTCTACCTTGGAGGTTGACTGTTTCTTCTTGCAAAATTAAATGAGTTCATGCTTAAGAAAGGCTTTTGTTAACCAAAATATATTAAACAACTAAGACATCATCATATGGTATATCACCAAATTCTATGACAATAGTCAATAAGAATCTTTTGACACAAATCTACACTATCATTCATAAATGATTATTTCAATGTGTTGACTAAGTTTTACAACATGGTCAAGTTAAACCCAGCAAATGCCAGGCAAGATGGCACACACCTGTAATCCCAGCACTTGGGAGACTGAGGCAGGATTGCCACAAGATTAAGGCTAGCCTGGACTTCACAGTGAGTTTAAGGCCAGCCTGAATTACATAGTGAGATTGTCTCAAAAATATAAACAAACTGAAACAAACCTGGCAAAACACAGTTTTCACATTAAGAAGAAAAAAGAAAACACTCAGATACTTCATTTTATGTGTCAGACTCAGAGTGTAGTAATTCATAAATACACATTTAAAAACTAAATACAAAACTCAAGTTTAATAACATCCCCCAGAATGTTACTCTAAATTAAGTAGAAAAAACAATCCTTCATCTAGAGGAACCAAAATACTGAAAAAAGTCTCATGAGAGCAAGAGAATACTGAAACTAAAAACAAAACTACAGTCAAAAGCAGTGGTGCACACCTATCGGTTGATTGCAGCTACTTGGGAAGCTGAGTAAAAGGATCACAAGTTTGATGTCAGCCTGGCCAACCTAGCAAGACTGTCTCAAAATTAAAGTGCTGGGGATGCAGCCCAGTGATGCAGCACTCACCTAACAATGACCAGATCCTGGGTTCTATTTCCAGTTTAAGAAAAAAACAAAAAACAAAGCTGGGCTTAGTGGCACACACTTATAATCCCAGCAGTGAGAAACCAAGGCAGAAAGACTGCCACAAATTGGAGGTCAACCCGGACTATATCGTAAGTTCAAGGCCAGCCTGAACTACATAGCAAGACCCTGTCTCAAAAAACAAACAAACAACTTCATTTATTGCTAAGCAAAAAGTTGTTTTCAATCTTTAACCTGTATATTTATGAATTACTTTAAGATTCTGCCTCACAGAAAAGGACTGAAGGAAGATTGTAGAAAAAAGAATCAAGGTATATTATGTACAGGTACAAATTCTCTGATGAATGTAATCATTATGTGCATCTAAAATGAACCAATACAATTTTTAAAAATAAAAGAATACATCTCACAGGGCATGGTCATACACATCTGTAATCCCATCTACTCAAGAGGCTGAGACAGGAGAATTTCAAATACAAGACCAGCTTGGGCAGCTTAGCAAGAATTTGTCTCCCAATAAAAACAAAAAAGGGCTGAGGACACAACTCAAAAGATAAAGTGCTTTGTTCAACCCCAAGTAGAACAACAAAAAAAAAAAAGCCATGCATCTCATTCAAAGAAACCTGATTCAAACAACAATACATTTCATTACGTTAAATAATTACACCCACTTCAAAAATTTGAAAATATCAAACATTAAATTAGCAGAATGTAATCTTTGTAATTACTACTAAAGAAAGAAGAACCTTATACTTCAGCCTGAACATCTACAGAAACCAAAAGAAACAAAAGTCAAACTAAGTCTGAAAGGCTCAAAAGATAAATGGTAAGTTTTGGGTAATGACATAAGGCAAAAAAATAAGCACATCAAAGAGACAGAATGAATTAGACAACACACTCAGCTGTGCCACATATGAAAACATAACTCTACAACCTAGAATTGGGTCAAAAAACAGCTAGATTACAAAATACTCAACAAACTATACACAAATCACATAATCAGTCACGTCTGAAACTGAGTGTCCTTCATTCCATAATACAAAACAAGAAAAAAGCTCACTGAAAATCAAGTGCTTCACTATTAAGAATACAGTACTGTGATAGAGCTGAAAGACTAGCACAGTAAAACAGGGAAAGAATGATCACTACTGAACATGAAAAGGCCTTTACTGGTCACATCTTATATTCCCTTCTTCCCTATACTTGATAAGAAAATAATACACTAAGTAAAAATTCCTACAACTCTTTCTTTGCATTTCTAAGATAGAAATCATACTGAAAATCTTGGAAAATGTGAAAATGGGGTAATAATAATACAGAGGTTTAACAGTAAATTAAGTTCCTATATTAATGCACTGCAGTGCAAATTTTATTGCAATAAATGTAACGACATTCAGAATTACATGACTCTTCCAACAAAGCTGAACTTGAAAGGTAAGAATATACCTTTGTTGATCAAAGTTTACATCATTCTTATACATTATGTTTTATTTCACTGAAAGCAAAGATTACTCTTTTATGGATAAAAATATGCATTCAACACTAAAGAAAATTTAGTATTGTAACAAAGTTTTACTTTCAAAATTCTACTATCTTGTTGGGCATGGTGGTGAATACATATAATCCCAGCACTCCAGAGGCTGAGGCAGGAGAATCACCATGACTTGGAGACCAGGCTACATTACATAATAAGTTCAAGGACAGCCTGAACTGCATAGCTAGACTCTATCTCCCCACCAAAAAAAAAAGAAAGAACCTGTATTTTTATACTATAAAAATGGGAAGTTTACATCTTACCTCAATATTTTGAAGCAAATAACTTGATTAGCTTAACTTTATTTTGTTCACCCCACAAATCAAAATATCAATTTCTCTACAGAGATAATTTCAAACTATAATTTTTAAGAGCAATAGTTATTACTTTAAAATTTACAATGATGAGCCAGGCATGATGGTGTACAATTTGTAATCCTAGCAGTTGGGAGGCTGAGGTAGGAGGATCCTTGAGAGTTCCAAGCCAGCCAAAGCTACAATGTAGTCCAAGGCCAATTTGAATGACATAATGAGAACCTGTCTCAAACTACACCCCCAAAAAAAAGTTACAGTGAGGCAGGTACTATGCTAAGTGAATTATACTATCGCATATATTCAAAATAAACTATGTGATAGGTACCACTATCATTCCTATTTTACAGATAAAACAGATTTAAATAAAGTCATCCAGTTACTAAATGATAGAGCCTAGATAACAAACAGTTCTGCTTTAAAGTTCACACCACATAGCATCTAAAATGAAACAATGTATGTAAAAGTATAGATAAAATAGTCTCTATATTAAGGCAATTTAAAAGATTTAAACGTTTTTAAAAATTATAAAACAATTTCCTCCACAGTAGCTTCTTAAGAAAATTCACTTCTTAGAAACACAATTTACTAACTTTATATTTATATATACATGGTTCAAACACTAAAGTTAGCTTACTGTTATTTGACATAATAACTACTGCTAACTATATGGATCATTACTTAAAATATAACTCATAAACAGTCTTTTCTCCATACTATGTACAGATTAAGAATATTCTTTGGCTAGCAGGTGCAGTTACAACAACCATTTCTCAAAATCTTAACATTATCAACAAGGGTATGTACCTCCCATTCTGAAGATGTCTACCCATTTCTGAATGTCACCTGTTGCAAATAAAGAGTGCTTTAACAACTCTGAACTAAATTTTAAATTTTCCAGCCAAAATTAACTCACCCAAAGTTGTTTATTATTTCAATAACATTTTTCATACCAGTACAAATTTTAAGAATGAAATTGCAACCAATAAAGAAATTAGAGAAAAGGTCAACAGTCAAATCCAATATACTAATTTTACCTTTCCTGATAAATGAACATATGTACTCAATACTTAGAAAAAGAACCATTATTCACAAACCAAAACACTTCAGTCACCTAGCAAAAAACGTATGTGGTTGTAATATAGTCTACGAAAGAGAATTAAGGGTATCAATTTGCTCAGCAAACCCTTACTAACTTAAGGTTATTATTCATCTAACCTCAATACTGCTGTTATCTCTGAAAGCAAGTACATTACAAGTACATTAGTTTCAAAGCTATCCAGTATTTGCAGAAATAATTTGTAACTTTAACCTCACAAATTGATGCAAATGTCTTCATTCATTATGTCTAAAACAAATCCTAACACCTTTTTTTAATGAAGTTAAGCTACGAAATGTTTTAATTCTCCTATGCTGACTCAAATATATCTAATGAAAAAATGAGACAGCAAGAAGAGAACAAAAGCAAAAAGTAGGGGCTGAGGATACAGTTCAGTGGCTCAGCAGTTGCCTAGCACAAACACAAGGTCCTGAGTTCAATTCCCAAGGGGGGAAAAAAAAAAAAGCAAAAAGTAATGAGTCCTTCAGAATAAATTTTTGAAGTCAAAGTTTCTACAGAAGAATAGAAGTACCAAATAAATATCTTAAACTACACCAATACTATGTTCTAGAAACTAAAACCATTCAAGTAGTATGGCAGAGGCCTAATTTTTCCAGTAAATGAAAAAGCATCATATTCATACACTCCTCTAAAATTTTCTTTACAAACTTTGAATTTATACCTATTATCAATATAAAAACATTTCCTACATTTTACATTACTAAAAAGACTGAGGTAAAAATTTAAGTTAAATGTTTACTGAGTATTAATGTTGAAACCTTGTGAATTGATTTCCTACAATAAACAATCCTCCGATTAAAAGTCACATAAGTGACTCTTTAGAAATGGCTTTAAAATTTTCTTAAAGGTATTAATCTATCAACAAAGAGGAAATAGGGCCCAAATTCCAAAATGAGAATTTTTGAAATAACTGAAAACTTCATTTCCAAAAAGTATTTCATAACATTAATAAATTTATATATTTATGTAGTGATTATGAGAAAGCAGAGATACTGTTCCAAATAAAAATATCACCAGTTTCTTCTCTCATTAAAGTAAAATTCTAAAATGCAATACAGATGAATCTTTCTATCTTCCTAAAACTAAGTCTAAAATTAAAGTGGCCATACTTCATCAAGTTTATCTTTATTTAGTATTTAATACATTACAAGCAAAATAAATCTACATAATATACTGGTGCATACAATTGACAAAAACAATAAAATTCCTTTGGTTTATATTAACAGTCATTGAACTGTAAATTACTTCTAACCATTGAACTTTACTCTCGAACAAGCTTTTTAAATGAAACCTGAAAGCTGGGCATGGTGGCATATGCCTGTAATCCCAGCACTCAGGAGGCCAAAGCAGGACTGTCACAAGTTCGAGGCCAGCCTGGGCTACTTAGTGAATTCAGGGTTTTTCTGAACTATCTAGTGAATCTGCCTTAAAAAAAAAAAAAAAGCAAATTACTGTATAACAATTAAATAATCCATTCATGTTTTTCAAAAGATATAATTTAGAAAACAAAAATTATTGTGAAGTCTTTTTTTAATCACCTTGGAATTAATTTCAATAATCTCAGCCTAAAAATACAGCTGACTTTAATGGTCACTCTACTCTCCACAGGTTAAAAATATTTTATACAGAACATAGATCGATGTCTAAAAAAACTGCGCATCTACCAAACAATAAAACTGCAACAAAACCCCAAAGTTTCCACATACCCTAGACTGTATTTTTTAGTCTCATATTCAGCAGTTCTTTCCAGACTAGTATTACTAAAACTACACTAATAAAGTCTTAGATTAATTCAATTTTGCAAAGTATTTTAAAACTGAATCATCATCCAGTTTTCCTCTGAGAAAGCACTTCATTAGCAAATAAAAATATTCCATTAGCAAATTAAAATATTCCATTCATATTTTCATAATTTAAACTTTTACCAAGTTAGTGGCTGTAACAGACACTACAACCTGCCAAGACAAAGTCTTCAATGACCATTTTAATGCACCCCTCCCCCAGCAAGGAAAACTGAAACCCAGGAAATCAAAGTGCTTTGGAGTAACAAAATTATTGGGAGTAAGACTATCAAGAGAGCAAGGTCTTCACTGACAATAACAATGTCTGGCTCAATAAAACCACAACTCTAGAAATTAAATGTAATTAGTCATTTGATGCAGTATTTGATACTGCTTTCTACGCATACCACAACTAAAAGCACAGTTTTGGAGAGAGTTTTAAGTCATATAAATTTCAGGTGCAGAGGCCCACACAGTATGAAATCAAAGGAGAGACTATCACTTCACTGCTCACATATGAAGATCTTGCAAAATAATAATTAAAGTCATATGAACAGTAACAATTTTAAAATGAGAAAAGTAAAAATAGCATAATCACACTCTGAAAGCTGAACTATGTCAGAGAGCATTCTAATTTCTTTCTATGGGTTTTTAAAACGTTATATAGGAAATCAAATTTATTCTTATGTATCTAAATGTTTGTAATAGGCTCCTTTTGAAGTTGTCATAAATCAGAATTCTTCCCCAATTATGTTTTGGACAAGATGGTCAAATTCAGTCTGAAGCAAAGCTTTTCAATTAATGCAGATTTCAAAATTTGCAAACACTGTAATTATTTTAAAATATTATTTTTAACAGAAAAGTCTTGTGCAGTTACTTCTCCAATAATTTCATCTTCGTTTCGAAATGAAAATGGAAAAAATTAGCTGTGCGTGTTTATATGTAGTAATATCTCAAAGAATAAAATTCTTCCAAAATAAGACGTTTTTCTTTAAAAAAAAAAAAGACAAAAAATATTTTCCACATCAGCAGAAGATAGACTTTAGTGTCACTCTACCTTTAAACATAACATTTATTGATATTTGCTAGTAAATAACAGTAAGAATACCCTATTGGGCTGGGGTAGTTCGATAGTAGCGTGCTAATCCAGCCTGTGCAAGGCCTTGGGTTCAAGAACCAGCTCTCCCAGGAAAAAAAAAAAAAAAACACAACTATTAACACACAATTACATAATTTTAACTAAATATTGTCCACTGCTACAATTCACAGCACCAAACTTGAGGTCTTAAAATAAGTCCTGGTAGATCCTAAAGCTTCAGTCATTCAGAGTAGTAATTTATTTTCATACACTTACTGGCCTACCAATACCTCTCAATTCCTGTCAGTACTTTACATTCTGCAAAAAGGAGTGCTGTATCACCATCCCTCATCAAAATCAAGTTTGTTTTAGCTGAAACTGAAAAGATTAATAGTTTTCTATAAACACTAACTTTTTGAACTAGGTCGTCTAATTTTTAAGCAAGCAAAACTATATACCTTTAAAATTCTTAGGTTTCTGTCTTATTCAACGAGCTGACTCAATGAATTTAATCCACTATGCAAAAGAGCTAACATACCTACTATATCTGAAGCTGGAGAATCCATTCTTGCCAGCCTTTCTGGATAATCGCTGGTAAACTATACTTGACAGTCTACACAGATCAGAGTAAAATTAACGGATACCTAAAAGGTGTTAGAACACCTTAAATCTAAAACAGGGTGAGAGTAGTAATTCTGGTTCGCGATATTTAAATTTCAAATGAGAGTTCAAGTTTAACCTCTGTAGCTATCGTTTGCTGCACACAATACCCTTGAAATTACAGGACACTATCATCCGGATCAAAAACTACTTATTCTCAAAAAAAAAAAAAAACTACTCATTCTCTATTTTATTATATACGACAAGGCCACGGAAAATAAAACGCTACTAAAGAGAAAGTTTCATACCCTATTCCTGCATTACTCCCTAAGAAAAGACGAATTTAACAAAAATCGACAGAGTTCCTTATAAGGTATATTATGGCAATATGGATTTCAAACTACAAAACTTTTAACTGCAATTCAAAGTTATAACTCAGTTTAAACATACAAACCTACCTTTGCCCACAAAGGCGTACCACATAGGATGAAGAAGATTCTGCTTTTAAAGTTATGCAAATCAGTCCACAACTCACATTTTAAAAGAATCTATCAATGCAACCCAGGAAACTAAAGCCAATCACTGCGAGATTCTGATGCAATATGCGTACGTGCAACATTAATTTTCATTTTAATCTGATCTATACCCTTGATCTAGGGCCTAAGCCAAGATTTAATCGAAATATGTTGAACCTCAAAGCGTCTTTTTTATTAGACCGGATTACCAAGCTCACTAATGCACTATCAGTGTACTGTACTCTGCCTTAACGGACAATAGCCCTCAGGAACAGACCACAGAGACAGACTAAGAAACCAATCTGTGCACTGACACTTGCAACCAGGCTTGGGTTCCGTCTAGCGAAACACACCCTACGTTGAATATACTGAAAAGAGAGGCAAAAATATCTGAGCAACAAATATGACCAGGGTTACGGAAATTTTCCGCTTCCGTCTAATCCTACTTCATAAGAGGTTGACAGAAAAGCACAGGAGCAGCCCTCAGAAATGGATACAGGTCAAGTCTAAGTCGAATCCATCCTCTTGATATCTCCTTTTGTTTCTGCTAACGATCTCTTTGATGATGGCTGTCATGTCTGGGAGCCTGTGGCTGAAGAAAAAGGAGGAGAGAGATGGCAGAAGCTGTTGGTGGCGGGGCTTCTTCTGCAAGATGGAGATGGCTCTGGACTTGGTCGCCGATGCCCCTCGCTCTGCTGCCGCTTGGTTCTGGACCGCAGCCGGGTAATGGCTGCTGCGGCGGCTGCTAGATGGTTGCAGCGACTGGGCCTGCTTCTCTTCAGCAGCCAGCGGCCTGGCAGCAGCGACAGCGGGATGGGGAGACCACGAACAATCCTCGGAACGGCTGCCTCCTGCAGCGGCCTCCGGAGCCCGGGCCGGGGGGGGTGCGGCGGCGGCGGAGGGGAGGCTTAGAGCCGGCCCGGGTCCCTGGAGGTGCCGCCGCCGCCGCCGCCGCCGTGTTGGAGGCAGGAGAAGGGGAGAGACCAACTCTCCGGTGTCCCCAGCCCTGGAAATGGTGACAGGCGACTCCGGCCCCCTCCCCGCCGCCGCTTCTCCCCCCCGCTCCAGAAGCGGGAGGCGCAGCCGCCGAACCCCCGCCGGCTCCCGCCCGAGCCCGCGGCTTCCACCGTTCCTCTCCGGAGAAGAGACGAAGCGGCGCGGTTAGAAAAGGATCCTCAGAGCAGGCGAGAACCGCCGCCGCTGCCGCCGCCGCAGGCCGGCCGGCTCCCCGAGGGCGCTGCCCCCGCGGCTGCTCACAGGCGCTGAGAGGGGCTCTGGGCCGCGGCCGCCGCCGTCTCTCATCTCCCTCGCCTGAGCCGGGCCTGGCCTCACAGCGGCTCAACTCTCAAACTTCCATCATGGCTGCAGCTTCCGAGAGGAGAGCACTAAGCGCAGCCGCGTCCCGGCATCCGATCGCGTATCCTGCCGCAGTGCACAAAGAGTCCCGCCACATCACCGTCCGCCGCCGCCGCCGCGCCGGGAGCCCGGGAGCCTTGAGAGCCCGAGGGGAGGCGGAGAGGCAGAGAGGCGAGCGAGGGGCGGGCCGGCCCGGGCAGCGCCGGGGGAGGGTTGGGAGAGTTGGGAAGGGGCGGGAGCGGCTGCGCCAGGGCGAGCGCGACCACCCCCCCTCCACCGGCTTGCCAGCGCTACTGAGCATGCCCAGTATGACAGCCGAAGCTGGCTTCCAGACGCCGGCTCCGAGCTGCTCTATCGCTGGCGGCGGCTGAGCCTCCTGCAGCAGCGCGGGGTGGGAATGAGCCTCAGCCTAAGTCCGGAAACCCGGCCAGGGGCAGGGTAGGCTGGGTTGGGACGAGGGTGATGGTGGGGGTCTGACGATCAAAGCTCCACAGGTGCATTGAGCAGTGTCACTGATCTCGTCTTATTACCTGTGCACGCAGGTGGTAAGGACCAGGTGACCGCGCTGGCCAGTCCCTGTGCAGGGGACTGCAGGGACGGTGCCTGCAGTGAAGACACTCCACCCTCCCCCGCCCTCGCCACTGGATCGTGCCCGTCTGGCCTGTATCCTGGCTCGGTCCGTTGGTGCTGCTCTCGGAGCCAAACAGTTTACGGGAATTTGGCTCAAGCAGCCTTCACCTAGCGATCCCACACCTCCCCCCACCGTGTCCCCAAGGTGTCAGTCTTAGCACAAAGAACAATCCCTTATTGTGTCTCCTGTGGGTATCGCCTCATCCGGCTCCCATTCGCTGCCCCACCTCTCGCTTCCTACGGAACGCTGCTCATTTGCCCCAAAAAACTGTCGGCCGAACGCACCGAGTGTGAACACTGACACATCTCCCTGGATTTCTAGGGCGCAGAGGACACCGGTGCAGGTGGGCTGAAGGTGGATCCCCGCGGGTGAGGAACGCCCCCCCTCCATGCCCGCTGCCCCCTGGAGAGCCGAGTATCTCCCTCTCCGTGGCAAACGCAAGCTCGGTCCTCAAAGGCTCCCTCGCCCCGCCCCTTTTCGGCCACGGTGAAAACCTGGCAGGACGGATCGCCCCGGGCCAGGCTCTGCGCGCCCCCCGCTGGACCGTGCCAGCCCAAGCCCGAGTGTGCAGTACAGAACGGTAGGAAGCTGCAGCCCTGCGAGTGGGCGGGGCGAGGAAGCCTCGGAGGGTTCAAAAGGAGGTGGAAGGATACCAGAGCCGCCGTCGGAACTACTTTCAGGAGGAGGTCACGTGTGCGCCTAGTTGGGGAACTTGCCAAATTCCCACTGCCAGAGCTTAGCTGCTGCTGCAAGTGCTTTGCTTCCTTCGCCTGGGGTACTCCCGCCAGCGTAAATGCAGTAGGACCCACTCCCCGGCGGGACGCAGCGGGAAAGGGGACACAGACGAGCTTCCCGCGGCAGCGCTGTCTGGCGAGCGCCTGGGAAGCTGGTTACACAAGCACCACATCCAAGCACGTGCCCCCCGCCTCCCGGCTCCGCGGGCCGCCGCCTCGCCTTGCAGAACGCGAGGGGAGAGTTCTAGGTGGTCACTGCCCGCGTCTGTCACCACAGAGCATGCCTCAGGCCGATACCCGGGGCTTCTCGCCCAGGGTCTGCCAAAACTGCGTGCTCCCAACCGTGGGAGGAGGAGTTAGGGTAGGGTTGGGGTTGAGGGGAGATCCGACGCATCCCCTATCTGATCAAGAACTTTTCTGACTCTGTGCCTCTGGAGCAAAAAAGTTACCTCTGCTTCCTGCTGTTTGGGTTTGCCGAGTTGCAGCAAACTTCCAGTCGTTACCCCTTAACTGGTGAGCGCGCCCCACCTACTGTAGAGTCCGCTTTTGTGGTCAGAAAACCTAGTCAATAGCATCAGCCCAGAACAAATCTGTCAAGTTTCCTTACAACCGTATTGTTTGATCTATGGCGAAAAGTTGGCTACTTCAGAAATGCTAGAGTAGAACCCATTTCCCCTCCCCCATCAATCAGCTACAAATATCCACCCTCTGCCTGGGGAGAACTAACACATAACATCAATCAACACCCTCCTAGGAATTTCTTCCTTTTTAATTCTTTCCCTGAGGAGCAGAACTCAAAAAAACAATTTTAATCCATAAATATCTGCCTTGAGACTTGGGCACTGGGTCATTTTAGAAATTTGAGGGAATGGAAATGGATAAGCATGTATGTTGTAATAATTGTGAGTAGGTTCCTAGGAAAATTTAAAGATTAATGAAGCGTACGAGAAAGAAGATTGTGTGTGTGTGCACCATAGTTGCAGACAGTCCCTGAAGACTGGAAACCTCAAGAGGACTACCTCAGCCACAAGCCATTACCTAACTCCAGGACTACTAATTAAACCAGGGATATTTACAGTGTTCTTAGAGATCTCTGAGGCTACTTAAGTCTAGCATTTATACGCAGCATCTTTAAGACAGCTCTGCAGGAGGTAACAACCTGCTGAAGCTTCAGTGCTGATATTTATTGGAGGCTGTTTTTGTGCTTGGTTCTGATCCACTTTGAAGGAGGCAGGGACCTTAAGTGCAAAAGGAAATGGAGACCCTTCTGGAAAGAGTGGGAGAAAAGCCCCCCTCCCCCATTTGGTTTCCAAATATGCAAATCCTGTTCACACAGCCTAGTGTGAGTTAGAGATTTCTTTTATTTTACAAATTACCTTGGATAAGGAGTACGAGATGTCAATGTGTGCTTACTAGATTACACAGTAAAAACCGGACCAGTGCGGTGCTCAGTTATCTAGTACTGCTCTGTGGGGAACCCGGGGAAATGAAGATAAAGTTAGATCTAGGGAAGTAGATTAGGGAGGGTAAAAGGTCCCACATTGATGTTTCTCAGGTTGCTGATCTGTCCCCAGAGTCTTTGTTACTAGTCCTGCCCTATTCTGCCCCTCCCCTGGAGCCTACCCTGTGTTACAATCAGTCTCACAGCATCTGAGCAGCTCTGAATCTGCTTCCCTGGAAGAAAATGAAACGAGATGCATTTCTGTCTTGCTAGCTGTTAGCTTGGAGAGGATCCTCTTGGATTCCCATGGCACACTTATTCTGGAACAGAGAGAGGATGTACATCACTGCCCTCAAGCACTGGAATATGAGAGCAGGAAAAAAACTGGAAATGGGTTTTGCTGCTTAACATCAGGTCCCTCTACTTCTCTCTAGTGGTGAATGAAAGGATGACCTAGGTTGGCAGATATTTGGCCAGATTGATGGCAATGTCAGCTGGATGTTGGGAGTTTGCTGAACAGAAATCTGCTCCCTTTCTCAGTGTTGTGTGTTCCTGAAAGAAATACTGTTGTAGCCTTTTTCAAGTTTTGTTTTTCTTCACTTTTTCCTTCGACTCAAGGATTGTCCTTCCCCATGTGGTAAAGCTAAAACCTACAAATGGCTTGGCCCCATGCATAGGAAAAACAATTTTTTTACTTCAAATATTTTGTTGGCTGAACAGATATTCCAATACACTGGTTTCCAGGTACTTCATTTCATTACCTGTCTGGATTCAGCACGCCTTAGGGAGAAACAGAAGCTTGTAACAAAGGGAGAATTATATAAAGCTTCAGGGAGACTTTATACAATAACTAGGGAGCATGATAAACCAGCTTTAATTATAATTTCTAATAACTGATTCCAAAACTGTATTGCTGCTATATCCAAAGAATGTTTGGAGAAAATTTCTTTCTTAGTTTCTTGGATAAGTGAAAGGACCAGCTACTTGATGTAGGAGATATAAATAGTGGATGTGCTCTTTGTAGGTTCGCTGCTAAAATGCCTTTTGTGTGACTATTCTGTCGCTATAGTGCTTCTGTCATCTCCCACACACTGACCTTTCAAGAAGAGACCCAAATCAGTGGCTTTAATTTCTAAGCAATGCTCTCTATTTTTATCTGTTTATCTAGTGCTTTCTAAATAAAGTACAATAAAATAATAAAATACAAAAAATACATTTGGTTTTCACTTAAACTGCTCCATTCTTCAAGGGTTCTGAAAGCTTTCCCTTTATTTTGTGCATCCCAGTAATAAAAATTGTTCTTTTAAATATATTTAGCTCAGCGGCATAAGCGCCTTGCAAGCGCGTGGTTGTGAGTTCGATCCCCGGAACCGATAAAAAATAAAAATAAAAAAAAAGATAAATATAGACAAATTTTCCCAAGATATTCTGCAGAAAGCATTGCATGGGTCACACAAAAAACAATATTCTAAAAAAGTATAAGCTTTCTATATCCTGAATCTCTCCTGAAGTTATTTCAGATGACTCTGTGTTTACTTTCCCATCTCTGTAGAGTTTTGCTATAGAAAATCATTACTTTCAGAGAAATAGGGTTTGAGCTGGGTGATTCTAGGGAAATCAGAAACTGTGTGTCATTCAGAAACTGTGCCTTGGTGGCTGTTATGGCTTGTGTCTAAATGTCACCTCAAAGCTTCATGTGATCATAGGCAGGGCTTCAGAAGTGACTAGAACTAGAATGTGTGATGCTACAATTGATTCATGATGCAATGTTAGGATCAAGGGCATTAGGATTAAGATTGTGAGTGCTGCCCATCCCAAATACTGTGCATATGATAAAAAGGGCAGAAAGACACTGTTTAGGTCCCCTTGATTGCTTTTGCTATCTTCTGCTTTCCATAAACTGTTCTCTGCAATGCCCCTCTGCCAAGCCACTCTGCCCTTGGAGCTAGCAGATTATGGATGCAAACCATGAACTAAATAAACTTTTCCCTCTTTAGCTTTGGGTGTCAGGTATTTTGTCTCAGCAACAAGACAGAAGTGAGTGAGACAGTAGCATACATCTGTAATCCTAGTGACTCTAGTGGCTGAGGCAGGAGAATCACAAGTGGAAGGTCAGTCTGGCCAACTTAACAAGTCCTCAAACTAATGAAATGATTGGGGCATCAGTGGTAGAGCACTTGCCCAGCATGTGTGAAACCCATGGTTCAATCCTAAATCCTGCAAAAAGGGGTGGAAGGTGATTTGCAGCAGAGAATAATAGAAGAACCTAAGATGACAATATACTTTGGCAGTTCTAGTCTCCAAACTAATTTTTACTAAGGGGTGTTTTACTCTGGTCTCAATACTACTAGCCCTATGAAACCCATTTGGTGTTTATAATTTTAAAAAGTAATTATAATCCCATTAGATAAAGTAAGCATCTTCATACAATTTTGTCTAGGTATAAGAGGACCACTGAGAATGAATGAAGGTGGAACACCACCTCACTCCTAAAACTCTCCCTTCAGATCATCTTGCTGACCTCTGAAGCATCATAACAAAAAGCATCTGTGTAGTTGCTGCTATTGTGTTTTTGTCTTGCTTTGTTGTTTTGTTTTAGAGAAGATCTCACTGTGTAACCCTGGCTGGCCTTGAACTCTTGATCTTCCTACCTCAGCCTCCTGAGTGCTGGAATTACAGGTATGCTCCACATCTCATTTCAAAGTACACTTCTTTTTGTCTTTTTTTTTTTTTTAGATGGACCCAGGGCTTTTGTACTGGGTTATATCCCAGTCTACTTTTTATTTTTTATTTGGAGACATCTTCACTAAGTCACTGGGTTGCCAAGTTGGGCTTGAACTTGGGATCTTCCAGCCTCAGGTTCCTAATGTGCTGGAATTACTGGCGTCTACCAAAGAAAACATGAACAAGGTTTATGACAGAGCAATGACTGGCATACAGTCTCCCTTTATGGAATTTTAAAACTTGACTTCTTTAGCTGACACCATCCCAGCCCATAAAGTAAGGGCAATAAAAAATATTGTCTTTTGATATGTTTCAATTATCTATTGATTGATTTTAAAAAGACTTTAAAACTTAAATTACTTAAAATAACCAGTTTTGCAGTTTGGAAAGGGCAGAGCTGGGCAGTTCTTCTGTTTCCTAATGATGTCAACTTGGGAAATACATGTGATCCCCTCAACCATGAGTTTGGCAAGGGAGACTCCCTCTATTCATGTGCTTACTCAGTATCTCTTGACTGCTATCTGAGGTCCAGGCTAACACTTCTAAATCTTTTTTTTTTTTTTTTTTTTGAGACAGGATCTCACTATGTAGTTCCAGGCTGGGCTTGAACTCACTATGTAGTCCAGGTTGGCCTCAAACTCATGGCAAGCCTCCTGTGTCAGCCTCCCAAGTGTTGGTATTACAGATGTGTGCCACTATACCAATCAGGGTTCACTTCTTGACCACAAAGCAACTGCTATAATTCCTTCAAAAACAAACCTCTCAGTGTGATATGGTGGTGTACACCTGTAATCCCACCACTCAGTAGTCTGAGTGAGCCTTCAAGTTCAAGGCCAATTTGGGGTATTTAGTGAGTTCAAGGCCAACCTGAACTACGCAACCAGACTCTGACTCAAAAAAAACAAAAACAAAAAAAACAACCTCTATCTCTACTTTGGACTTGTGGAGGTAACTGCTGAATGACAGCTGTTGAGATTCTTGGAAATCCTTTTGTCTAAATGAAAACCAGCATCTTATCAGAGTCTGGATCTTTACCTTGAGGCCACACTGCAGAGACAGTCCCTGAAGCCATTCCTGACTTGAGACTTGCTGGCTGAGGAGAGCCTCCTAGGCTTTGTTTACATTCTCTATGTTCTGCTTAAAAAACAGTATTTCCTTTTTTCAATCACATGTCTTTCTGGGGATACCAGCATATTTTGCTTGTGTACCATCAGACCTCAGTAAAAGAAGCCAGCCTGCCCGACACTTGCAGTAATCAGCCTGAGCATCTCCTTTGCAGATTCACGCATTGATTAAGTACATCTTCTGTTGTCTGTGTTTCACTGCACACAAACTTGACTCAAGATTTAGCCACTCCTTAACACTGTTTCTCTAACTTCCAGTAGCAATTTCCTCAAGGCTCTTACAGCTTCCAACAAAGAGTCCACTGTCCATATTGCAGAGATGAAATTTATAGTTACAAATGTGGGGTCCTACATTGAATTCTGGAATAGAAAATGAAAACCTGATCTGTACATTGTGTTAATTTCTTGGGTTTGATAAAATGTAATTTATTATTATTAATCATACGGCTACTGAATGAAGAATATACATATGAACACTACCATTTTTGCAACTTTTCTGCCAGCCTAAAATTGTTTCAAAATAAAAATATTGAAAACCAAACTAATTTTTTAAAAGAATTCACTAATCACCTTTCTTTCCAATCTCTACCCAAGGACTGATCCCTAAACCAATGCCAGAATTATTTTATTTTATTTATTTGTACTGGTAATTGATCCCAGGACCTTATGTTGAGTTATATCCTCAGTCTTTTTTTAATTTTTATTTTGAGACAGAACCTTGCTAAGTTGCCCAGGCTGGCCTCAAACTTGCCATTTTTCTGCCTCGGCCACCCGCATAAACTGAGATTATAGGATGCACCACCACATCTAGGTTTTATTATGCCAGAACCCAACTTTCAGTAACCAATTTCTATCAAAGTATCGTATGAACACTGCATAACACACTACCAAAATACAATAGCTTAAAATGGAAACAAGCGCTGACTTGCTAAGTATTCTGCAGTATTAATAGGATAAGTGGTGATGATTTGTCTCTATCATGCAATGTTAGTTAGGGTGGCTTCACTTGGGCCGTGACGTCCAAGATCGCTACCGTCATATTTCTCCTGTCCCAGCTGAAGTACTGTACCTATCTCCACAGTCTCCTTCCCTTTAGGAAGTATACATGGCTTCAACAGTGTAGTCAGACATCTTCACATGATGATTATCTTTCAAGACCGCAAAAACTAAAGTTCCCAGTTGTAAACCCAGTATCACAATTTTTGCCTCAGTCTGTTGTCCCCAGTATTAAGAGTCAAGGAATGGGAAACAGACGTCACCCTTTGGTGAGACGGTGGCATGCATGTAGAAAGATGAAGGGGTAGATGTTAATAATCTAGCACAGTGCTCAGGCCTGGCCCTATAAATGATTCCCATGGCCACATTTTTTATGGTCCTTCTCCTAGGTCAGTTCCACCTAGAATCACTGCTTTGCCCGTTAATCTTTCAATTTCTTTATTTGCTCACTCATTTATTTGACAGCATATTCTACTCCAGAACGAACATATTTTCAAAAATATTCAGTGAAATAAAACCAAAGTGAGCAATGTATCTGCATAAATACATGGAAAATGTCTGGAAGAATAAAAAGGCAAGACAACACCAGTTACCTCTGAGGGAAGGACAGGAAAGAGTCTTTCAGAGGCACAGGAATTTTTCATTTGTTACTTTCTCTATGATTTGAAGGTTCTTTACAATGATCATTTATTATTTTCATAAAGCAGAAAGTTATTTCATCCTATTGAATTAAGTCTAAAAATAAATGTTTATTATCAAAAGAATATCAAATAACCAGAGAGGAAGCCCAAATCTATTTTCATTTTTAAATAAATGAACACAGAAAGAAATTCCAGCATTTAAGCTTAAAGGTCAACTCAGTGTCTGCTGCAGCACTGACATGCCCACGATGTCTCCTACAAGTGCTGCATAGTGGAGATACTACATAGCACACAGGCTGTGTCTTAGCCTGTGTATCTTCTCATCCCTGTATCAGTCTCAACTAGACCTATTTTTACTCTTTTTGCCACTTAATAACTTTTGCTGCTCAGAGCAAAAGAAATTTTTTTACATGTCTGTAATCCCAGCTCCTGGGAAGACTGAAGCAGGAGAATCAAAAGTTTGAGGCCAGCCTAAGCAACTGACACCACATTTCAAAAAAGATTTTAAAAGGGCTAGGAATGTAGCACAATGGTAGAGTACTTGCCTAACCTATATTGCTCCTGGGTTAAATCCCTGCCAACACTAAACAAGTATTTTTTTACGTCAGAAATAATCACGGTTTTTTAGCGCCAATACCTTTTCTCGTTCCAGGCAATGGCAAACTGGTTTAAGTTGTCATTGTTTTCTTCTTTTGGTTTTTTGAGACGCGGTCTTGCCCTGAAGTCCAGGTTGACCTTACACTCCGCGGAACCTCTTGCCTCAGCCTCCTGAGTGTTGTGATCACACACCCGTCATGCTTTTATATTTAAATAGTGTGGGAGAAGAAATCTCAAAAACTGCTGGATAAGCAATCCCACTTTACAAATGAAGAAACTAAGGCTCAACAGTTTAGATGCCCAGATTATATAACACTCAGTGAAAGACTTCACTGGAGCCTGGGAATTTTCCTTATATTCCATCAGTAAATAAAGATGGAAGAAAACCTAGCTTTTATAGAAAACCTAAACAAGTTAGAAAGAAATTTAACCAGAAATGGGTTTTAGTGACAGTTCAAGCCTTGCATAGGAGTGAACATAGGGAACAAGGAGACTGCCTCAGTAGAGATGATATACACATAGGGTCTGGAATAGGGAAAGAAAGGAAAGTAACAATATGATTACTAATGTTTGCTCTGCCCTTGAAGAGTAAGATCTTAAGACTCAAACATGAAAAATATGAGTTGCCTCACATTGTAAGTTTGCTTCTGCCTGCAGTTCCTAAGATCCTAGGTAGAATACCTTCCAAACAAGGATGTAAAGGAAGCAACCATTATATTGTGACTGAGAAAGAAAAGGACTGTGAGGCTCAAGCTCCTCTGAGGAAAAAAGAGAACACCAAAATTCATCAGGAACAGGGGGAACTCTGCCACCTCCTGAACAGTTTGAGTCAATGAAATTGCTGCCTTGTAAAGTTAAAAGCAGTCCTTAGTCAGGGCTGGAAATTAATCAATGAACCTATTTGTAGTCAACAGATCAGTACACAGAGTTTAATTCTGGATTCACCAGGCCACATTGTGTTGGAGAACATTAGTTTGTCTATAGCATGAGTTAATCAAGGCCTGCATCTCTAATTTCTTTTCTCCTGTGAAATATGTACGTCTGTTTATCTCTATAATCTAATTTTCAAAATACTAGAACACTGTATACTTGGTTGTACCCAGATACAAATGATATGAGAAAAGAAAACAACACAAAGACGTTTATTTAAGTAGTACAGGCACATGGTTAAAAATTCACAGTGGTTGAACCACTTTCCCCAGCTAAATGACTTTATCCATTTTGCTCTTTCCTTTCTTCTTCTTCTATTCATAATATTTACACACACACACACACACACACACACACATACACAAACAGCACAATTACAAGAGAAGGCTGGGAGAAAATCATTGATTCTTTTGTACAGCCTTGATCTTTCTCCTCTTTCATCCATCTTTCCACTACCTGTTCTCTTGCCTTCTCTGCCTTGCCATTCTTCTCCTTCATAGCCCCATTTTCCTTTTCCTCACAGTATATTTTAAGATCTCTTTACTAATATAGGAAATTATATGACTGGGAAGCCAGCTAGGAAGGTAACATAGTAAAAGACTGCCAAGTTCTATGACTCTAAGGCCATAATTCACATCATATGTCATGTTGCTTATATTCCTTTTGTGTCTTTTGGCTTTTCAATCATATTAATGTACTACCTTTATTTAATGTTTTTAACTCGGCTTTGTTACCCAACAGTAGATCACTGTTAAATTCCATGGTTAGACTAAATAGAATGTATCAGTTCTAGTCTGCCTATATAGGTTCTTATTAAAAGTGTCTCAAGATGAAAAAAGTAAGTGTAGACATTACAGTACTCTAATTGTGATTTAGCTTTATCTGACTCGTAGGAACTTTGTGGGTTAGTATAATGTTGTAATTAGCTTAGCAGGAAAATTTTATCTTTTCTACATATAATAGACTACTTCTCTTTCGCAGATTCTGGCAACTTAATTTTATTAAATCTGTTGTATTTAGGTTTGCACAGCAGGATCCCCAAAAGACAAGGAAGTCTGCAAGCAAAAATCATAGCACTTAAAAATGAGTTTGGAAATACTGTTTTTTTTTTTCAGGTCTTTAACATAAATTTAATGAGGTCAGGGAACTGAAAGCTAATGGATAGAAACAGTGTGCTTTCAAAGGAGACAAACCCCTCATTTACATGGCTCAGAGTTAGAAGTCCTACCTGAAATTTTTTTCTAGACACAGTACTTTTGTCCTCCTTACCTCCTAGAGTGTAGCCCCAGGCCACTAGTTGAGAGATTACTCTCTTCCTTTGTTACCCACTGAAGCAATTAGGAGAGAGGCCTTCAATTGTGCCTTATTATGCAAAGGTTCTTGTGGACTTGCTAATGGTAACAGGATTGTCTGCATTTCACGTCCTGTTGATTTTAGAATCTGGAGCATTTATCTCACTGATTGGCCAACTTTAACCTAGAATTTAAATGTGGCAATTACATTTTCTGTCTTCCAAGTACAATTAAACTCTGTCCTGCCTGAGAATGACTACTATGCCTTTTTCTTTTTTAAGAGTATTGTCCTAATCAATTACATCTAGAAATTTACCAATGAGAACATTTTTGCCTGAAGAGTGAGCTAGCTTGGTAGCTTACTTGGCTTGGGTTTGTTATAGAAGTTAGATCAAGCAATCCTGACTCCTAGCTCACTCAGTGTTTCTAATAACATTTCCCACTAGATGTTTGTTTATTTTACAATTAACAGAGGGCAATGAAGACATTAAAATCATTTGTGCTTTAGGATACAAAATTTAAATGAATTACTGTACAGTTTTTATACCATCTTGATATAGGCTACACTTTTACAGAATGACATGTAGGGCTCATGAATAAAAGTACTTTCAGAGGTTATCACAAATCAAATTATACAAAGGAATTAAGTGTCTCTTAATTGTCTTAACTCTAGTGGGTTACTACTCATGGATCACCAGTTACTTAGATTTCCCTAGTTAGGGCTAGAGACAGAGCTCTCTTGTAGAGCCCTTACCCGGCATGTCAAAGTCCTGCGGTCACCTCTGATAAGACGGTGTTAATATAGGCAAGTAAGTTAGGTAGAAATTAATGTTTATGGGGCTGGGGATTTAGCTCAGTGGCATAAGTGCCTGCCTTGCAAGCAGGCGTTCTTGAGTTCGATCCCCAGTACTGATAAAAAGAAAGAAAGAAAGAAAGAAAGAAAGAAAGAAAGAAAGAAAGAAAGAAAGAAAGAAGTAAGAAAGGTTCAGTCTGAGAGAAACTGAGCTCTCCAAAAAGTCAGTAAAAAAAACATCAAAACTGTGGCTGGAGGCACATCTGAAGAAGACCAGCCCCCAAGATAAAGATGGAGGGGCTGGGGATTTAGCTCAGCGGCATAAGCTCCTGCTTTGCAAGCGCACAGCCACGAGTTTGATCCCCAATACAAAAAGAAAGAAATAAGGAAGGAAGGAAGGAAGGAAGGAAGGAAAGAAAGAAAGAAAGAAAGAAAGAAAGAAAGAAAGAAAGAAAGAAAGAAAGAAAGGCCAGGCCTACATGCCTCGCAAAGGGATAAGCAGTAATTTAAAACTATACTATAATTAGCACTACCTGGCCCAAGAAGTCCAGATAGACATCAGTCACCTAGGTAGATGACTAGAAAGTCCAGATCTACATCTTCACCAAGATGCCTTTGTTCTTTCCCTGTACTCTTGCTATTGACCCTTCCTCCTACTGGATGGATCAATATTAGGTAAGCTGTTATACTCATAAACCTATAGGTAATCCTAATAGGTTAATTATAGTTTGACCTATGTTGTACACATATTGTGACTTTGCTGTATAAATTACCCCTGACAAAGGGCCTCAGTGACATCCCACTTTTGAGAGCTCTCCTGTCTCTCAAGAGCTATCTCTAAATAAACCGTTCCTACTCTTAAACTCTTTGTTTCCTTAAAATACATTCCTTGATTTCAGAAAGCACAAACTCAGCACATGTAATATCTAGCAGGTTGGCAATTATATTTCACCTCTATTATTTTGGAGGCTCCAGTGAGACAATTGGAAAGGGATGAGTTTGCTTTTGTTTAATGTTATTCCTAAATATTGTGACTAAATTCTGGATTATGATTCATTTAGAAAATCAAAAATCATCATCCATTGTTTGATAGTTGTTTATGCCTTTTGCTGATTGTTTGCACTATTTTAAATGTTGAAAGCACAAAAGATTGTGACATGGGCTTCCATGATATGATACTTTTATTTTTGCAAACAGGGTTTTGTATTCTTTACTTAATTTATTCAGTTGTTATGAGATGGGTCTGTTACAGACAGATTTTAGAAAGTGCTTTGGCTGACAATTTGTGTGAGTGTGTCTGAGGATTCAGCTTGAGGTTATGGGCAGGTTTTTGGAAGTTCACCTCTGGAGATAGTTTTTATCAGTATGCCAGGAAATGGTAATGTGCTTTGCTTTGCAATCCTAATTTTTTTTTTCCTTTCCAGTTGGAAGCGCCCGAAGAAAATGAGTGCTCATATAAAGGGGCACCAAAATAGACATTCTTTCATAGACTATATAACCCCTATCCCTGGGTTAAAGGGGAATCAGAATTCATGCTCATCCAGAAGGCACACACCAGGGCTTTGGCCAATTCAGTGTCTGAGCAGGAGTTTTTCTTGCAACCAGCAGGAAAGACTCTCTTTCTAAGACACGGTGAAAAGAACTGATTTCTGGGTAACACTACAGAGAGTTACTTCCAAAAACATGCATCTTAATGAGCCCAAAATAATAAATCTTAAAGGAGCATCTCCAATCTGTCCTTTGATTTTCTTTGTGTGTGTGTCTCTCTCCCTTTTTCTTGCTCTCTCTCAAAAAGTTAAACAGCTATAGCTGGGCATGTGGTGCACACCTGTAGTCCCAGCACTCTGGAGGCCGAGGCAGGAGGATTTTTGCGAGTTTGAGACCAGCCTGGGCTACAAAGTGAGCTCAAGGCCATCCTGAACTGCATAGCAAGACCCTGTCTCAAAAAGACAAAAAAAAAAAAAAAAAAGTTAAATAGCTGATGTTTGGATTCTTTGATTATTGGTTTACTTTTCTGTTTGGCAATGCAGTTGGAGTCAATCATAGCTGTTGTCTTTGGAGGCATGTTTGCTAAGGACTGGAGACTCACCCTGGAAATGCTTTTGGTCTTGATTGTTCTGCCCTTGAGATGGTTAGGATTTAGTTCCTATGCTATGCACAGTCACTCTTTGGTCCTCCCCACTCCACTGCCTTGCCCCAAAGAAATCATGCAATTTATCACAACAAGTCTTTGTTCAAAGCAATTTTCTTATTTGAGATTGCTGGATTTCAGGACCACATTTCTAAAATGGTAAATTTTGCCCTCCCTGAGGCCCTTGCAGAGTAAAGCTGTGTTGGTTACTTTTCTCCTGTTGCTGAGACAACAAAATTAGGGAAGGTGATGCCCAAAATTAAAGAAGGAAAGGTTTATTTATCTCACAGTTTGTGGAGGTTTTAGTCCATACTTGGCTGGCTCCAAAGTACAGTGGCACTTGGAAGAGAACAATAGTTCATGGCAGCAGGAGACAGCAAAAGCAATGAGAGAAAAAGGGAGAAATGAGTAGAGAAGATTCTTTTTAACCATTATATTGTATGTAGGCCACACCTACCCTAGAATGGGTATAGCACTCACATCCATAATCCCAGCATTGCACTGTGACTCAATCAAAAATTCTAGAAGCCTGCCCCTCCTCTGCCATGATTGTATGAGGCTTTGGAGGGATATCCAAACACAAACCATAATGCTGTCCTTCATTTATCTCTGGGCCATATTCTTAAAAATTGATCTAGATTTAATCCTCAAACTCTTAAAAAAATGTTAAAGTTTTAATCTATATTTATCAACCTTTCATCCCTTAAACAAAACTAAAAATTAACTCCTTTCATTTTCCTCTCCCCTAAAGAATGCTGCACTACAGGGCAGACTAACTGGTTTTTATAATGCAAATAAGTTTTTGGATAAAGCAGAAAACATTCCTAAAGGCTTTTACGAATTTATTAGCAGTTGTAAACAGAAACAAGTACTAAAGGCTATCTATACCCTTAGTCCCCAAAGGACTGCCCCGCTCTCATCATAATTTCTCTCCAAATCATCTCACCAGGCCAGCAACTGGTAAAAACCTGTAACTAAATATGGTTCAGTTGACACAGGATCAATGAGGAAGGGGGCCTCGGCCTACAATAGAGTAGCTAACTCAGTTCTGGTCACTTTCTCACACCTCAGTTCAGTGCTGCTGGTGCTAGATGAGAGTAAGTCTAAGAAACACATTAGATTGGGCACTGAGCAAGAGCAATAGACAGGGCTGCCTTCTTCTCTCTTGTTTCTTTATAAAATGGACCCTTCTTGGAAACAGCCTTTGCTTTCACAGGTATCTGTTCAATGAGTGTTAATAACTAGTTAAAACATCTGCAGCTGCTTCATTTGAAATGAAAAATTTTTTGAAGTCAACAATTTGTTTTTCTATTATTTTTTCTTTTGGTTGTTTTCAAGATTTCCATAAAAGACCAGTTTTCAGAGAGTCAAACTTATTTAAAACATTATCAGATAAAGACTGATAGGCTTGAGGCTTACATAAAAATAAAAGCCTTAAAGTCTGATAACAAAGGTTACATATGATTTAGGTTAATATGTATGCTTCTGTGGATTAATATTTAAATATACATTATCCTTCAAAAGTTCTACTTAAGCTGTTTATAGATAAATACTCAAGACAGTATCTCAACTGCTTGTTTTCATATAGTTTAACAATAGGTTAATTTAAATCAATTGATAAGAATACAGATGTTGTTAAAATTGGTAACAAAGCCAGGTATGGTATCTCACATCTATAATCCCAGCAACTGGAAGGCTAAGACAGGCAGATTGCTGCAAATTTGAGGCAAACTTAGTACATAGTGAGACCCCATTTAAATGAATAAATAAAAAATAAATAAATAAAATTGGCAACATATAGTAATATCTCAGTTCACAAACACTTCTATTTTGAACAATTTGGTCAAAAACAGAAGTGTTCAGCAAAATTTTGCTTCTATTTAAGAACTCCAATCTGGTAATAAACACAAATGCAGCCATTTTCATCAGAATCATGGAACAAATTAAGTTTGTGAACTGAAATACTACTGTTTTTCCATCCTGGTTGTTAGATTACCAAGATAACATCTAAAAGCAGTTTTATAAGTGTGATATATATTATCATCTATATATTTTCCTTGATCAAAGATAATATATATAACTTTAAAAAGTATTAATCATTATGATGAGTCACCTAAAATAATTGTTTTGGTTATAACTGAAAGGTTTTCTATGTCTAAAACAATATGACTTTTCTAAAATATTAAGATGTTTTTGGGTAAATTTACAAACTAGATTTAAAAGCAAAGGGTCTATATTTTGCTAAAATAAGTTTCTTGTGTTTTCTTTGTTAGGCTTATAGTTACTAAAAAGTGATTTAAAGAATACTGAAATGTTTCCCTATAAAATATTTTTAATAATCAGTCCATAACCAGTTAAATAATATTATGTTAATTTATGATATAACATGTATATTAGGCATATTTGTACATATAAGAACAATCTATTATGAGTCTAAACTGTAAATTTATAGAGTTAACACTACCTAAGTTTTTTTTTTTTTTTTTTTTTTGGTACCAGGGATCGAACTCATGACCTCACACTTGCCAGGCAGGTGCTTAAGCCACTGAGCTAAATCTTCGGCCCGACACTACCTAAGATTAATACATACAAAATAACTAATAGGTACTCTCTTTGATATATGTGTTTAGACCTTAAACATATAAAATAGTCGTTTTGACATCTCTTTAAATACAGTCCTGATATTTGAACTTGTTCTACATCTATTGGTTTTGATTAAATAAATATATTGGTATTCTATAACTGAGATTCACTTGTATATTAGGTAATAAGTCTACCTGCAGCCATTAACATTGTTTCTTAAACTTATCATAGCTGTAAAGATGCCCTTAATTCTTGTCAATATACTTCCACCTTATAAAACCTGTTAAAAGTGACTAAATTTTGTCATAAGAATAAAAACTAAATACATAAAGACTTTTATATAACTGTAATATCAATTATTACTAACTTCATGATATATTAAAGGATATGTTTATGTTTCCCAAATATATAGACCTTCAAAACAACTAAAAAGTATCTTATCATATGGGTGACTTCCAGGCTAAGGTTATTTATGGTAATATGATTTTTCAGGCTCAAACATCTGGCTTTCCAATACTTGTTTTCCAACTATTTGCAATAAAATTTGCATGCCAATTCAATATGAGACAGCCAGCCAGGTGACACAGATATATTTTTAGGCTTGTGCTTTGTGATTGTTATGTATGTTATATATGTATTACAACAGTTAAAGAAGCTCAAATACTGTGTGGTCCCAACAATGTCACTCTAAAAATTAAAGGTTAGACATTAACGACTATCTTAGTTACTTTTCTCTTATTGCTGAAACATAATACCTGACACTGAAGTTAAAGGGGGAAAGCCTTATTTAGTTCACAGTTTGTAAAGGTTTCAGTCCATAATCAGGTGGCTCCAAAGCAGGGTGGCATGGCAGACAAAAGTTGCAGAGGAGAAACAGTTTATGGTGGGCAGAAGGTAGCAAAGCAAGCAGGAAACAAGACCAGCCTCTTTCTGTCCCTTATATTGTATTCAGGTGTTATGGTTTATACATTGTGTCAACTTGAGAAATTTAGAATTTTTTTTTTTTTTTTTTTGTGCCAGGGATCGAACTCACAACCTTGCGCTTGCCAGGCAGCACTTATGCCACTGAGCTAAATCCCCGGCTGAAACCTAGAATCTTAACTAAGTGTTTCAGCAGCTCTACATCCTGGGGTGTAGAGAACAAGCAATTGCCATTCGGGGACATTTTTCACTGTGTTAATTTGAGAAGCTGGGAACTTTAACTAAGTGATTCAGCAGGGGGGCAGGGTCCCTAGTTTGTAACATTCTCATCCCGTGCAAGAGGAGGATAGGCAGATGGTGTGAATGCTATTGGACTGGACTCTTCAAACTCTAGTGTGCAGACACCCTCTGCATGCTCTCTTATTCAACTTTGTGGCTGACCATTGTAAGCCAATCTTGTCATTTCTTATACAGTTGCATATCCTGTGTTATATATGATTTTCTAGTAAACCCTGACTGATACCAGGCTACTGGGATTTGGGTGGTGCCAAACCAATCAGTGGACTGATTTAGTAATCACCTACCCTTAATCCTAACCACCCTTAAACCTAGCACTGCACCATGAATCAATCACACACTCTTGATTCAGCTACATATGAAGAAGTCTCACCTATGATTGCATAAGGCATTGGGGGGACGTCTAGATAATAAGCTATAACAATAACCTGTAAAGTATATCTATAAAACAAGTGCATTCTACCTAAATATCACTCTAATAAAAGATGATTAAAATATAATAAAGTTTCTTTATGTCATTTATAATTAAAGGCACCTGATTAAAAAGGGTTTTTTGTTTTGTGCTTGTTTTTGTTGTTGTTTTCTGAGGCAGGGATTTGCTATGTAGTTCAGGTTGGCCTTGAACTCACTATGTAGCCCAGACTGGTCTCAAATTCACAGGGATTCTCCTGTCTCAGCCTCCCAAATTGTGGGATTACAAGTGTGAATAACCACAACCAGCTAAAAAGTTATTTTATACTAAAATAGAGATTTTAAATGCATTTCAGAGATAATAATGTCGAGATTGCCATGCTAAAATGTTGTTCTCCTAAATGTTGTTTTCTCTATAAAACTTTATAATTGTTATCTTTTAACATTCTACAGAAATCCAACTTCTAAGACAACCATGATTAATAACAAAATAACGGATCATTAGTCATACTGTATATTTCAAGGTGTTCAATATGTAAATAAAATCATAAAAAACCTGCTGCCCACACTACAATAGTGCTGTAACCAAACTTCTCTTCAAAGTATTCAATCACTAACTCATAGAGACCAGAGCTAAAAAGATAACTGGGCTAAACCCTGGCCCTCCAAGGTCAGCAAAGACCCATGATTTTAGCAGACATTTTCTGGGAGGTCCTACAACTCTGGTGAGTCACTCAATATTCTGATCAGAGAGACTATGAGACTATCCCACAAACAAAAGTTAACCAATATAGTGTGCTAAAAAAGGGCCACAAAAAATAAAAAAAGCAACTCCCATGCTTTCACAAAAAGGCACATGGTCAAGCAAGACTATGTCCCATCCTGGCAGCTAACAGTGATAAAAGAGCTGAAAGGTTCTTATGCATCATTACAAAAATAATGCCTAAAAAGACTTAAGTAATCTTTTTTTGTGTGTGGAACCAGGGATCGAACTTACAACCTTGTACTTACCAAACAGGTGCTTATGCCACTGAGCTAAATCCCCCGCCCAACTTAACTAATCTTAATAACAACAAAAAGTTAATTTTAATAAATACAGATCTCACTTTAACTTGGTCTTAAACACCCACCAACAAAACAATAAAAAAAAACCACATTAATAAAGACTAAATATAAGAAGGGGACTCCAATCACTGACTCCTGCTGGCAATTTTCAGCTATCCTTAAACCTGACCTGTGTTAAGATTCAATAATACTAAAAAGCTAAAGTGAAAGCTATAAAAGTTCAATGAGAGTGTTTACATTCCTTAGCTAAAATTGTTCTTCAGAACCACCAAACTGTCCATCTTCTTACAACTAACACTAAAAAGACTTGTGACAAAAAAAAAAAAAATCAGACTTACGGATATACAGATACCCTCAATCAATAGACAGGTCTAAAAGCTAGCTAGTTACAATCCCTATTCCAGTCCCTTAAAAAGTTTCTAGATGTGGGTCCTTTCCTCAATCTGTCTTTCCATTCTCATGCTCATCTTTTCACTGTATATGCTTTAATTTCTTAAAAAAGCTGTTTATTCTTGCATAGAGACTGCCAAACTCTAGGTAATCATACAGATGAAACCAACAATGAATGTACCAGATTCCTTTTATCAAGCTCCATTAAATCAGCCTTTTAAGGAGAGTTCATAACTGCTAAACCCCAACATGACTTCTATCTAAGGCACCTTAAATTAGCTTTCTAAAAAGGACTCTAACAATAGTCTCCCTTACACTAACCCTTCTCAGCCCAAAGCAACTAGATTAAAACATTGTCCATTCTCCTCTAAACACAGCTCTTAAATATAGTCTACAGAGGGAAAAATATAGTGGGCAGCTAAGGTAGATAAAAATTAATATACAGAAAGAAAATTAATAATCTCAGAGAGAAAATTAAGCATATATTTTTAGCTCTGATCTCTATGAACTCTCAAGGAAGTCAGTAAAAAACAGCATCATCAAAATTGTTGCTGGAAGCACATTTGAAGAAGACTAGTCCTCAAGATAAAAATATAATGACCAGGCCTAAATGTCTCTCTAAGGCTTAAGTAGTAACTTACAATTATACTATAATTAGAACCACCTAATCCTAAAAGTACACCCAGACATCATTCACCAAAGTGGGTGACCAAAACACCCAGACTCATTCCTTCCCAAAAATGTCTTTGTCCTTACTATATACCCTTGCTTCTCTATTGGATCACTATTAGTTAAGCAGCTATATTCATAATCCTATAGGTTGTTTTGTTTTTCTTTTTTTTTTTGTACTGGGGATCAAACTCACAGCCTTGCGCTTGCCAGGCATGCGCTTAAGCCACTGAGCTAAATCCTCAGCCCCGCTATAGGTTGATTATAGTTTGCCCATGTTGTACACATGTTGTGACTTTGCTGTATAAATTACCCCTGATAAAGGGCCTCAATGACAACCCACTTTCAGGACCATTCCTGTCTCTCATGTACTATCACTCAATAAACTTTTCCTACTACTAAACTCCATGTTTCCTTAAAATTCATACTTTGAGTTTGGAAGACACAAACCCAGCATATCTAACATCTAATAGGTCGAATGTTATATTTTTTTCTGTAACAGGTTCAATCCCCAGCACTTCAGAAAAAAAAAGTTTCTTTAGTTATAAGACTTCTATGACTTAAATATATGGGTCTTTAGAGGGACTGTTTCCAAGTCCTTGAGAGGCATAGAAATGTCTTTAGTAATAGCATCAATGAATTAGTCACATTGCTTAAGGGAAACCAAATCCAGCAATATACTTCTTAATATGAACATGACCACTTAGTAGGGGTCTTCAAATTGGAAAACTCAAACGCTTAGTTTGAAGAAAATCTACTTCAGCTCCATAGTTTCTCCTAAACACTCTACCTAAGTACAAATATAGTCAAGTGACCTTCTTGGTTACTTTTCTCTCGTTGCTGAGTCAAAATATCTGATGCCCAAAATTAGAGAAGGAAAGGTTTATTTAGCTCACAGTTTGTGGAAGTTTCAGTCCATACTCAGTCAGCTCCAAGGGAGGGTGGAGTGGCAGAGGGGTAACAGCTCATGGCAGTGGCAGATACCAAAAGCAACAAAAGCAAAAAGGGAGAAGCATGGAGGAAGACTCTGTCCTTTATATTGCATACAGGCCACACCCCCTTGGGTGTCACATTCACACCCATAATCCCAGCATCAAACCATGAGTCATTCATGCAATCTAGAAGCCCACTTCCCATACTACATGAGGCTTTGGGAGGCACACTCAGACTCAAATCGTAACATGACTCTGGTTCTTTGTTTCTACCAACCCTTTCACAATGGCTCCTTCTCCCCTTTTAAAAGCAAATGCTAAAACTGTGCACTATCGGCCTTCCTTATACTTGGGTTCTGCATTTATGATTCAAGCAAATGTGAATCAAAAATATTCAGTGAGAAAAAAAAACACCTGTACTTAAAATGTGTAGACTTTTTCCTTCATATCATTCTTTAGGCAATACCATATAACAGCTATTCACAAAACATTTATATTGTGTTACATATTGTAAGTAATCTAGAGATGATTTAAGATATATAGGAGAATAAGATATGTAAATATTACATGACCTTATAAAAGTCTTGAGTATCTGTGGATTTTGGTATGAGGGAATCCATGGGTACTGAGAGACACTTTATCACCCTGCAGAGATTTAAACAGATATTCTTCAATAATGATACCTGCTATTGAGAAACTAATTTTGCTAACTCTTTCAAAAATTAGAATATTTAACAGTAATTCTCTTGTCAAGTTGAAGAAAAACCTATTCAAATTGTCTGTTGATAATTGTCCATTGTCCATTGATAAATCATTGAAAATAAAACAATAAGTGATATGTTGCATGTAATTTGGAGCCTTTTTAAATAAATGAGTGACATAGGTAAAACAACTCCAACCATCACCTACTTATATATGTGAGTGATATTACTCAGTGTTTACAAAATAAAAGCAAAAACTATAGATAAACGATCTGATGCTGAACTTGTCTCCTAGAAATACATAAAATTCATTTATATATAAACCAATTTTTGAAAGCCCCACTGATTGCTATGTTCAATGATTATCAATATTTAAAAGATATCATTGCTCAATTATAAACTAAAAAGTAATAATTCAATTCACAAAAATTTTAATATAAGCGTTATAATTAAGAAAATTTAATTCACATTTTATATGAAATTCATTGCAGAGAAGCATTATATATATCATCAATAAAAGATATTCACACATAGTCTGGTTATGTTCAAATAAAAATCTGTAGCAGAATTAAAGTCGAAAATGAAGAAAGAATGATATAAAATTTCACACTAAAATAAGTTTATTTATGTTGTTAATGTTTTGATGGATACTGGTTTTCATGTAGGTGAACAGTGGAGCTGAGGAAATCACTCCCTTTTACGCTCTTAAATTTGAACAGCACCCTATGGAGTGAAGGCAAACCTGTTAGAGACTGAGTGCCCAAATCGCAAACCCAAATGCACTCATTTACGGCGAAGTGCCAACACTGCTATTAAATCTGAATACTGAAGTTTCAGTTAAGAAAAAACAACTGCTATCCCATGCTCAATGCTTGACTGCTGGGATGGCTTGGTTCACTTACCAACAGTCTCTACCTGCCATAGTTCAGCACCAACTCTGGAAACATTATACTTCACACTGACCAAAGAGAGGTAGAAAATAACAAAAATTCAGAAGATCTTTGCCACCCCAAGCAAGAACACATCCATTGGATCTCCTGACTTTTAATAACCTTCATCCTTTTCAAACTTTAAGTGTTCATGAATATGTACTACATCTTATAAATGTAATTAATATCAGAGTGAATTCTGGAATAAGCATGTGTGTTGAGAGCTCCTGAGACAACACAGCACCCTGTGAATCATTCCAGTCAATCATACATAGAAATTTGGGAGGATGCACTAGAGCTGAGGGACACATGCTTCAGATTCTGAAAGACCAGTGTATCTGGCACTGTGTTGTGTGCTATGTTCTGTGTGCAGTGGCTTTGCTTTTCTGTTAATCCAGGACCACCTTTCTGTGCCATATTTTGGTCAGCATGTACTTGCCCTGAGCACAACATTCTGTGATCTTCAGTAAGTGTAGCTGCTTTTCATTTGCCACTTGGACTGTGTACTTACAATTCTTTGCTGCTATACACAAAAGAGCCTGGAATTTATCTGCTGAATTCATCACATGGTAACAGTATCAAGTTACTATTATGTTTCTATTCTGTTTGATACATTTAAATCTTTACTTTTAACTGTTAATTATTTACCTTACAAGAAAGTTATTTCCTTTGCTACTATTCACATAGTAAGTTTAATTCAACTCTAAAATATGTAAGGATGCCAGGGACTTAGCTCAGCATATGAGCACCTGCCTGGCAAGCATGAGGTGGTAAGGTTGATCCCCTCAAAAAAACAAAAAATTTAAAAACATAAAATGTGTAAGGAAGAAATTTTCTTGTAGAGTGTGGGGTAAGCTTCTAAACTGTTTAAAGATACCTACTATAGCAAAATTTTCACATAGGTGCATGAAAAAATGTATACTGAGTAAGGACATTCCTGCATATAGTATTTGAAATAGCAAAAAAAATTATAACAGATGTAGATGTGCACTGATACATATAATAAAATGTGATATTTTCATATGGCAGAACATTATAGTGTAAGTTAAAAGGAACAAATTAGATCAATTTATCACCCCCCAAATATCTCAAGATTTAGTAGGTGCTAATTAAATCTCATTCTCAGAATTAAAGCAGGCTCATCCCTCTTTCATTTCCAATCCTCACAACAGAGAAACCAGTCCAGGAAACAGAAAATCTTCAGGCTGTGTGATATCACCTAAACCTTGGCCCTGAAGCAGAGAACTTTGAGTGGGCATGTAACATAATGGTTTCACAATTATGATCTCAAAGTCTCCACAGTTACTTATGGCAATTTAATGCTTACCTCTGCTGGGAGAGGAGAAGAGATTAATAGGGTCAAAGAATCAGCTAAGAGGAAAAAGGATTTCTTCATCATTTAGCTGGAATCTATACTTTCCTGGAAAGAGGAAGTAAGGTACTTATTTACTTATATAAGAAGGATGGATAGAGGTAATATGAGTGATCTAGTAAAATCTAATGGTGAGATATGTAAAAATAACTCCCAGCAAGAAAATAGCTCCACAGTAACAAATTACTTCAGAATTTCATTTCTGTGTGAAAGTGAAAGCCACAGTCCCTAGTACTAACAAGTTCTATGCCTAATTATATGAATATTATTCCTCTCTTCCTGTTTTGGGAGATCTGCTAAAATCCTTAAGTATTTGGATAATGAAGTCCTATTTTCTTGCTGACCACATTAATATTCAAATGATAATATAAAATGGGGATACAATGAGTAATGATAACATTACCAACATTTATTATTAATAACATTTGTTGTTAACATTTAGAAACAGATGGGGCACTAAAGGGCATATGTTTTCTTATGAAGACCCCTGGTATGTTTGCATTTTTCTCTTCTATGTCTGCAAACATTCTTCTGTAAAGACAGCATGGGGTAAGCACTGCCATCCAAGATACGTATTGGTTATTTACCACTATTAAATGACTTGTAGCTACAATCTGTGTAATAGATCTCAGCCAGGAGTACATGCCAGTAATCCCAGCTGAGGCAGGAAGAGCACAGTGAGTTTGAGGCCGGCCTGAACTAACAGTAAGTTCAAGGCCAGCCTGCACACAAAGCAAGAGCCTGTCAAAAAAAAAAAAAAAAAAGATCTCTCTCTCTCGTTTTTTTTTCTTTCAATCTGACTTCTACTTCTCTACCACATGTACAAATTCAGCCCTCTCCTATGACAGCTGAGGCTTTATTCTCATTTTTGCAGTACTTATCTTCAGTTTTCTAAGGCTTCTAGTATCCTATAAGTACTCTCTCAGAAAACTTACCCCTTCAGTTCACCAGACATGCCTAGACAGGTTTGAACCTTAGTGGTTAATACAACTTACATGCAAATACTTTTACTACCAGAGAAGGTGAAAGAGGAAGGAAGCTATTGTACAGTGGTACATGCTTCTAATCCCAGCTACTGAAGAGGCTGAGGCCAGAGAACCACAAGTTCAAGACCAAGATCATACTGGGCAATTTACTAAGATCCTGTGCCACTCCCCCGCCCCAATTATACACACATGCAAATATATATATATATATATATATATATATATATATATATATATATATGATATTTATTATTCATATATATAAATAATACTGTGAATGTAAGCTCAGGATTTAGCTCAGTTGTAGAGTGTTTACCTACATGCAAAAGCATGTGGATTCAATCCCTACCACTGATAAAACAAAATTTGTTTTTTTTGAAGAGTAGAATATATTTACTGAGAAAAAGCTTCTGTCTGAAGAGAGACAGAAGGGAGTCCCGAGCAGGTTGCCTCCTGATAAAACAAATTTTTTTTAAGAGAGAAAGGAAGTGTTATTGGGTTGATTGTATTCATCAACACTCAAAATGCATATGTGAAAGGCTGGTGTGGTAAGAGAAGCGTTATAGCCTGGATATAAAATTAAACTGGATTGCCATCTGTTGGTAAATATTTCCTATTTATTACTTCATTTGGTACTAGATTACTCCATTCTTTTTAGGACAGAGGATTAAATTAAAGCATTTCTTGAGTCTGATATTGTTGGTGTTGGTTTATAGGAAACATTTAATATGAGTCATATTTTTCTTCAAAGGCTCCATTTCCCAACTGCCTTACTTTTATAGGGGAAGCACTTATTATGTATATTCAGGTCATGTGTTCTGGAGGGACTTACTTAGCATGGAGGTTTGTTTTAGTCCCTTTTCCATTGCTGGAACGAAATATCTGACATACACAATTCGGACTGAAAAGGTTTATTTTGGCTCATGGTTTCAGAGGTTTCGTTCTTCAGCTGGCTTCATTGCTTTTAGGCCTTTTGCAGGCAGAAACATCGTAATGGAAAGGTGGAGAGGAAAGCCACTTACTTCCTAGCAACCACGAGGCAGAGAGAAAAGAGCCAGAGAAGAAAGGTCTAGACTTACCCATCAAAGACATGTTCCCAGGGACCTACTTCCTCTAACTGGGACCCACGTCATAATAGCCTGTTCAGCCCTCAACTTACCAATGGATTATTATTATTATTATTATTATTATTATTATTATTTGATACCAGCGATTGAACTCACAATCTTGCGTTTGCCAAGCAGGCACTTAGGCTGCTGAGCTAAATCCCCCGGCCCCTGGATTAATCTATTGATGAGGTCAGTTTCCTTATGGTCCAGTCACCTCTTTAGGCCACACCTCTGAACATTGCTGAATTGGGGATCAAGTTTCAACCAGAACAAAGTTTAATAGTATAGTTTCTGGAGACAGAGTTTGCTTTTGAACTTTGTACTGCCCCTTAACAGTTGTGAGATTTTAACAGGTTATTTAATCTGTAACCCCCAGTGTCCCCATCTGTCAATGGGGATAATAACAGTATCCACATCATAGGTCTATTATGAGGAACAAGAGGATAGGAGGGCAGAGAGAAGACTTAGAACAAGACTGAAACAGTAAACGCTTTATAAGTGTTAGCTATTAGCTGTTTTGGAGGCTTCGGGGGTCTTGTTTTGTTTGTTTTTAGTTCACTGAGACAGAGTCTTACTATATATTTCAGACTGACATTGAACTTACTGTGTAGTCCAGGATGGCAACAAACTCATGGTGATTTTCCTGCCTCAGCCTCCTGAGTGCTGGGATTATAAGTAATCATTACCACAACAAGCTTGTTAGCTATTATTGAGAATTACTCAATTATACTCTCTTGGCTGTTAATCCTGAAAACATGCTTATGTTTGACATATGATAAATTCTTAGCAAATGATGAGTGATAGATAACTATCAATACAAGATGTGAGATAAGAAAACAAGGATCGGTTAAAAAATTTTAAAAAAAAGAGGGAGGGAGGAGGATGGGGGGGGTTAAAAAAATTAAAAAAAAAAAAAAAGAAAGAAAGATAGAACACCAGGATCGGGGCCGGGTATTTAGCTCAGCTGCATAAGCACTTGCCTGGCAAGCGTGAAGTTGTGAGTTTCATCCCTGATACCCCCCCAAAAAAAAGAAAACAAGGATTTCCCTGATTTCCTTTTAGATGTTTGATTTTTTCCTGCTTTTCCTTTAAGATGTCTCAATAAAATAGTATTTTAAAATAGTTTATGTCAAAAAATAAATAAAATAAAATAGCTTAGATACTTTACCATTATAATTGAATGCCATTTCAGTGTTCCAGTCAAGAGTTTAAACGTGCTACGCGTGCCTCTGAATCATTCTAAAATGAAGGCTTGGTATTATGAGAACAGCCCAATCACATTCACCTGCCACATGCTTCTTTTAAGTCACGTGTCCAACATTATGCCATGAGCAACCATGCACATAGGGTTGGGGATATAGCTCAGCAGTAGAGTGCTTGCCTATCACGTGCAAAACCAAATTTGATCTCCAGTGCTGCAAGAAATGTTTTTCATTTTGTTTTGTTTTGTTTTTTAAGAAGCATCAATATGGGTCTGATTCGGAAACAATCTACAAAACCCCTGGCCAAAGCTCCTCAAAATGGTCTAGGTCACTGGAAATGAGATGTCACAGCCAAGAAAGGTCTAAGGAGACCTGAGAACTAACATGCTATCCTAAATGTGACCCTGGAAGAGATAAAAAGACATTAGGGCAAAACCAAGGAAATCTGAATAATGTATAAACTTTACTGAATAGTAATAAAAAAAAAAAAAAGAATGCATGCAGCCTTTTTTCCACACATTCAAAATTCTCTGTTGGCCAGGAAGAAGAGATGTCACATCCTGTCTAGACCAGCACCTCAGCACATGTCTTGAAACCCTGAAGAATGTTTGGCCCAGTTGAACTGTGTAAAAGGCAAACTGGTATGATCACCTCAGGAGCCATCATCAGGTGTTAGAAGGTACAGTAGCATTTAGAATAAAAAACCCCATCTAGGCTCTCTAGTTAAGTCTTGACTATTTCTGACTACATCTTAGTTTTTACTTCAGTGAAACTGCTCCCACTTCTACTGAAATTTCTTAGAATTAAAAAGAAAAAGTATTGTATAAAGTTTTGTACTCTTCCATTTATAAGGGCTACCAGTTTTCTACATACCAGATAAACAGTTAAATATTTATGAATTCAATGAGTAAAAATCTACACCTTTTTCAAATACAAATTTAAACACACCAATATATTTACCAGAAGGATATAATATAGTCCTGAAATAGTAATATCATTCATTTGTTACTTTACATTGTTGTGTGATGTTGTGCAACATTTTTTTTCTACCTTCTAGCATGGGATGTTATTTAGAAAGATGGAAATTACAATTTCTGTCTTTTGTTTCCCAAAGGTAACATCAACAGAGGAAATATCAGGCTTAGTTAATATTCTATGCCCTGCAGGGAGAAAAAGGAGGTGCTATGAATCCTTGATAATTATAAACTGAGCATGCTAATGTAGTCTTTTCCTATTTTCTAGTATTTCTTTTTTAGTTTTTTCCTCCAGATGGAATTGCCTAATCACAACTGAGGTTTGACTTCACACATTACCCTGATGAACACTGTAACAATGTAAACTTAAAATAAAAAAAAAAATCTCTGGAGTATGTGTGTGTGGGTCACTGTATGGTATTCTTATTCCAAGTGGTTCAGACAGAGTCAGTTCATGTCTTGAGGCCAACAGTGGTAGAGCCAAAGTGTGTTTCCCAGGTGAAGGACCATATGGAAAGGTGGAATGAAAATAGCAATAGAAAAAGATGTGAGATCGTGGTCTTTTCCCTCAAAGATCAGTGTTTTCTTTAAATCCCACAGTACTGATGAACTCAAGTTCAGAGATGCAAACACTATAAGAAAGGGGAAAAAGGGGATGAATGAGTTGCAAAAGATTACTGGGGGAGGGAAACAGGAAAAAGTTCCTCTGGTGGAAAGCAATAGAGCACAACATGGATCTGCCTTAGGTACCAAAGCACACTGATGTATTCTGGACTCTTTGCCCATTTGAGACATAGCTTAATTGTAGTCCAGTTATGAGGATTGTGTGTGTGTGTGTGTGTGTGTGTGTGTGTGTATGTGTTGAAAGGAAGCTGGGGATTAAACCTAGGGCTTCCTTTAAAAACACAGCTCCAGAGAGCAGACAAGATGGCCGATTACTGAGCAACAAAATACAAAGCCTCCTGGAAGAAACAACTCATTTGCCAGAATAAATCACCCTGGAGAAACTCAGACAGAGGGAGATGGCTTCTCTTGACACAGGAAGAAATTAAAACATAAAAAAGCTCATCAAATACTTCAGGACTACAACTGAAACAGCTAAAAATTACAGGACACAGCGTTTTCATTCACGGCGACCTGCCAAGTTTGCAAAGGCCTGAATCCACACCGGCTGGCAGAGCCGCCCAAACTCCTTCCCACTGCCACTCACAGGAAGCACAGCGGTGCTGAAGTTGGGGGTTGGTGAGCCCAACAGAGAGCAGAGCCGGTGAAGGGACCTTCATTAATCCACAGTCAGTGCTGGGAATGAGACCCCCCCTCCCATGGGAAGGGTGAAACCAAATGGGCAACATGTTGGAATCAGGCAGGAGGAGCCTGAACTGGGAGTGACAGTGACTTCAGTTGGTTGCTCCCTCCCAAGAGCAGATTCATGGGATTTGCTTGGACTGGGGCCGCGGCCCTGGCTGGGACCCAATGAGCCGTCCCAAATCAATTCTCTGTGCCTAGCAATCATTAACCAGGTGAAAGCACCTGAAGTTTGGCTGGCCTGGTGGGGAGGGGCAGGCTTAGGCAGCCACTGCTTATACCTCAGTGACAAGAGCAGGCAGGAGAGGGCAGAGTTCCCTTGCCATCGTGCTTCAGAGGAAATGTGGCCAACAGGGAAGGGGGCTGGGACCT
>PVLA01004791.1:0-128670 GCA_004027455.1 Hydrochoerus hydrochaeris
GCATTGCTTTACACTATTAATAAAATCTAAACATTGGAGACATTATAGGACTTCAAAGGCAGTTAACAATCAAACCAGAATGGGTATCCTATTGAATCCTGTCATCTTCAGAGTAGTTGCCCCTACTCTCAGACTCAACACTCTCAAGCATACCAGATTCAAATAAAATCAGTCAAGATAAAACAGTGATATAACCAATATTCTCTGTCTTATCTCTGCCATGCTATTTTTCTGTTGTTGTTTACTTTTCTCCTTCATTCCACTGTCTGCCCCTTTCTTTGAGGCTTTTCTGCCATTATTCCTGGAACCTTGGTGATTTTCTTCTCTCTCTCTAGGATGTCCTTCAGTATTCTTTGCAGGGTTGGATTGGTGGTCACAAACTCCCCCAGTTCCTCTTTGTTGTGGAAATATCTTGTCTCTCTATTAATTTTGAGAGACAGTTTTGCAGGGTACATCATTCTGGGTTGGAGGTTATTTTCTTTCAGGACTTGGAATATTTCACTCCAAGCTCCTCTTGATTTGATGGTTTGCATTGAGAAGTCTGCTGTGATTTTGATGAGTTTTCCTTTATAGGAAATCTGTTTCTTTTCCCTGACCACTTTTAATATTCTGTTCTTGTGATAGATTTCTGGGATCCTGATTATTATATGTCTGGGTGTAGATCTGTTTTGGTTGTAGCTGGCTGGAGTTATATATGCCTCTGAACTTCACTTCCATTACCTATTTTTGGGAAGTTTTCTTTAATTATTTCTGTGAATAGACTTTTTATTTCATTGGTATTTGTTGCTGCATCTTCATTCACATATTTTATTCTTAGGTTATCAATCCTCTTGTCAGCTTCTAGCCTTTGTATCATTGCTTCCTAGTTCCTTGTTATTTTTAAGAGATCCTTTCTTTCACAATCATACTTTGCAAATCTATCTTCAAGTTTTGAAAGTTTGTCTTTAGTTTCTGTTAAAAGCTTTTGCCAGCTTTCAATGGAGTTTTTAATTTCCTGATATTCTCTTTGGATCTGTTTCATATATTCTACATTTTGCTTATATTCTTCATCAAAGGCTTCTCTCCTTTCTCTGGGTTCCTCTATTTCTTTTGTGCCTACTTGAGGATTACCCAGGACTTCTTTTATTAATCTTCTTATATCTTGCTTCACCTGAGTTAGAATTTCAGATTTAAATTTGATGATGAGGTCACGGATGTATTTCTTTATTTCCGATGAGGCTGTCTCTGACATTACAGGTTTGCTGCTCTCAACCTCCTCTGCATTTACCTCTGTTGGATTCACTTTCCCTGGTTCCACAGTTGGGGACCTTTTGCTCTTTCTCTGTCTTGTCATGTTTTGGGCCCCCTTCAGACAGGTGGGTAGTGGAGGTCTCTGGGCCTTTCCTATTGTTTAAAGTTTTTCTGCAGCACACTTGCTAGGGAAGTACCACCCCCCAGTCTGCTGCAGATCTGCGAGTTGTTCGCAGCTGGCTCCTCCCACTATGCCAGTCAACCAGTTTATGCTTCAACAAGTTTGTGTGTTCCCTGGGGATGCCACTGGCCCAGAAAAGCCTCATCCCTGGCTACTGGGTTTCAACCAGGGGTGTGGCCCTGCCTGAGCAGATCCCACCAATCTGCTTTGGACTAGGAGTCATTAGCGGAAGCTGCCTCAGGTTTTGATTCAAGCTGGCCCTGCCCAACTCCAAAATGTTGCCCAGCCAGTCCTCCCAGTTTGGGGATTCCAGTTCCTGTCACTCACCAAAGTTCGTGCAGCTCGACTGGCTCTTTCCACTCCCCGTCTCAGTGCCTCCCCCAGCCAAGGGTCTAGAGTTCACCAACCCCCACTCTCAGCAGAGCCGCATTCTCAGCTCAATCGTGAGGCACCTGACTCTAAGACGTGCCAGTACAGCAATTGGGGCTTGCCCAGCTCCAACCCTCTGTCCATGCTTCCTTTTCTTCTTTCTTTTTTCTTTTTTTTTTTCTTTTTCCTCAGTTTCTTCCTGGGTCATGAGAATTCCTCTCCTTTTGTCTGGCTTTCTCCATGTTGCCAGATTCCAGCATCTGAGTTGTTTTTATTTTTTTTTTCCTCAGAGAGGCTCTCTTATCATGCCGCCACTCAGATGGCCATCTTGCAATCTCCACTCCCACTATATTTTTGATGTGCGAACCATTCTTAGAAATCATCAGATACTTTGTTCTCACATTTAGTATTCCATGTCAGGGTGGTTTAAAAATAATTATGGTAAACTCTAATTTTATTACTTCAGAAATATATTAAAAATGTAGATCTTTTATAATTCCTTCAATTAACAGTAGACACTTCTTGATTACTTTCTAATTAAATCATTTCACTATAAGACTTGGTAATTACAACAAGAAGTTATTAAAATTAGAAAACATTTGCTAACTCAGTACTTTTGATTATTAAGCCTTTGTCATTTAATATTGCCAAACAGTCTATGAAGATATATGAGCAGAGAAACTGATTTTAATGTCTTTAGTTGCAATAATTAACTACAGGTGTCCCAAACAATGTGAGTTTCTTTCTTATCACATATTTTCCTGTGAAATCTATTGTTATTATCATCATCAATTGGGTTTTGTTTTCTTTGGCCTATTAAACTATGCTCTTCCCTATATTATGGTTCTTCTAACAGCAAAGAATTACATACTTGAATCCCCTCTATTTAGGAATTTTATCTTTCTTTGGTGTTCTGATAATAATCCATTAAACTTATTAAAAGAATCAGAGTTATTCTGCCATTTATGGTTTTATCTGACCAATCACCACATTCTGATTTATAGGACAATAATCTTTCCAAATCAGATACTTTCTTAGAAAAAAAAATCTATATTGCTGAGTATATTGGAAAGTACAATATGCAATTTGCCATTTCAATATGTCAATGGAGTGACAATTTACTTTCGTCAGATTTTTTAAAAGGTGCGTTATCTTTTATCTTCAGTGTCTGGCTCATATTGGGATGGAGAGAATTGAAGGGAGAGATTGTTCTTTCTTTTAGATAAGACTCAGAAAATCAAATGACTCATTTCTATCTTGCTCTTTGCTAATCAGTATGAGCAAGGGGTACACACATCACCCCTGATAGGAAATGGCTTTTGAAACATAAGATTGGATCCATAGAACCAAATGATCCCTGCAAGCTGTGATCAGTCAAAATAAATTCCCCTAAATGTGATTCTGAAGCATAGGGTGAGGTGCTAATGGCTGTCTATTGGAATATCGGTTTGACAAAATGCACCCAGAAAAGATATTGACAGGCCCTTCAGTGTTCTAGCAGGAAAGAGATTCTTAAAATCAAGTCCACTGCTCCTCTGCCTGCCTTCTGCTGAGAAACCAAAGGACAGATTGAGCAAATTCATCACCCCTTAACAAAGCAATAAGTGAAAACTGATGAGTTTCTGTGCCTGATGGAAAGGGTAGTGGCCTGTTCATGGTGAATAGCTGCTCCTTATACTCTACACTGATCAGAGAACATCCAGAGAATCATGTTCTATCTGGGGTACAATGTTCAAGGACAATGAGAAATATCCAAAGAAGGGGAAACACAGGGTGAATAATGGAAGGGAGAATAGAATAGGAAGGCCAAGCCTGGTAATGGAAGTCTGGCATGGCAGGGACACGGTGCTTATCTTCAACTAAGAGGTTTTGTGGTATAGATGGTAGCACTATACAAGGCAGCAAAGGACAAACTAGGACAGAGGAGTGGGAGTCCCAGGGAATCTAATTTAAAATCACAATCAGAAAACAACATTCTTAGGGTAGAATTGGCTCTTTCAGTCAGTGGGGGACTCCATTTATTGGACATATTCAAGCAGAGACCAGGTGAGATGTTGGAAAAGTGAGCGAAGCTGGATAAATGCTGCTTGATATGAAGAGAGAACACTAAAAGCCCCACTTTGGGCCTGACTCTCAAAATACCAGTAAGAAGGGAAATCTATATTTGGCTTGGTTTTATTGTGCACCTTTGGGTAAGTTAGAGGGATGGAGCTTGGGAAGGAGCCATCTGAAGCCCTCAGCAGATTCAGGAGGAACTCGGATAATCTTTAACATGCTGCATGAGTCTTAAAAATGCATTTTTAATTGATGCACATGTTAGGTGTACAAATAAAACTACAAAAGATAATTATATTTTGCCTCAATGGTATAAAAGCTTATCCAGTTAAAATGTGCACATCCTGTGGAATTGTGGGAGGAAACAAAGAAAAAATAATAATGATTAAGCAAGAGGCCACTAAGCCATTCTGTTTTCAAGATTTTTAATTACTTAGGTGGCTTTGAGCAAACTCTTTTCACTGGGGCTTTGTATTCTTGCCTGCAAAAAGAGGAAACAGACGAGAATATTACTGAGTTCTATATTTTTAATACATATGAGAACCCATAATCGTGAACGGGTACACAAACTACACCAGTATGCCTCTGCATCAGCCATGTCAGGAAACATAACTCCACAAACCACGTACACTGTAAGAGGACTAGCTTTGCCAATGGGCACCATGGCTTTCAGCCCTGAGAACATAGAATATGAGTGTGAAGAACCTTGATAAATGCTTTGATCCACTAAGGAGATTCACAACATAAGCTCGAGTTTCCTGAGTTTTAACCATGCTGAGATAAGTCCAATATCTCTATTCCTGCATTATAGTTATAAGGAAAACAATGTAAATCTCCCCAAATGGCTTATTTACATGCTTTTGAGATTCTGATTCACAGAATTAAAGCAGCAGGGAGGCTGGGAGGCCATCTAATCCCATTCCCCTCCCTCTAATAGTGAGGACAGTGAAACCTGAAGTACTAAGTGATTTAACCAAGCACACAAGATTACTTTGGGCCAAGAGTAAGGGCAGCAGACATTCTAACTCCTCATTAAATTATAGTATTTTATTTAAGTATGTAATTTACTCCATCACATTTGTGAGCTTTTTTAGTTTCTGTATTTTTTCTAAGGTCATTGGTACTTAGTTACAAATTCACATGACATAAAGATGTTATACTATTAGTAATAATCATGTCTAATTTTGCCTCGTGTAAGTTCTACACCCCCATACCAATGGGCAGAGTCTAGGTCCAGAGCCTTCCATTCCTTTGGGTAAGATTTTTCAGGGCTGGCATACAGAATCTGGAGATCTATGGGAAAGCTAGCTTACCAGCACATGGGAGAGTGGTTGGTCTGTGCCAAGAAGGAGAGGACAGTCTTAGCTAAGACTGAAAAACAGGTGCACAGCTCCCAACATCAGTGTGTTGTGTGATAATGTTTTGTTTTCCCAGCACCCAACAGATCAAGCAAATTAGGAGAAAATCAGAATTGCCTATCTGGATAAATCTCATAATTCAATTCAAATAAGAATTCTCATAGGACACTGAGAGAAAATTTGTGGAAAAATCTAGATAGCTCTCTTACATTGCAAAAATCAAATGAAATGTACTTTGAAACCCATACTTTTTTGAACCTTAACTGATCCAAATTTGGTTTCTGCTATTGTTCTTAATATACAAGAAAAGGAAGAGGCTGGCTCATCTGAGTAAACTAGTCAAGTGTAATAACCAAAATCATTGATACCAGACACAAAAAAGCTGGAATTGAGCAGATGGTTTGCCCATGTTTAAGTACTGCCCTTGATGTGCATCATTTCAGAGAGATTTTATGCTTGTTGGTTGGAGTTGACCTCATGTGGTTGGGAAATGATATGGGGCTTGGATCAATATAGATATAAATCAGTTTCTCAGAATTTCCAACAACTTATGACCCTCTATCTAGGTTGAGAATATATAGAATGATTGTGGAAACAGAACAGTTCTCTATCTGGCCTGACCTGGTGACCCTCTGGAAGTTCTCCCATAACTAACTCTACTCTCACAGGTAAAGGAAAGGAAGGACAATAAATAAAACCATGTTTGTAAGTAGACCCCTGGCTGGTATGAACACCTCCCTAATGCAGCTAAAACTGCAATACCACCAGAGTCAGAGCAAGTCCCCCAAAATGAATTCTGTTGCAATTTATTGTATGTCTCCAGCTGAGTCTCAGAAGACATACCATTCCTAGCCTGGGAAGTGAGGCTTCCTTGTTAATGTGGCCAAAGTATGATACAGTGGCCCCTAGTCACTCATCAATCCAAATTATTTGATGTGGTTTTAATTAGTCCAAACAAGAGACACAGTACCTATTATAACTTCACTGTAGAAAAAGGAAAAATCAACTCTTTGTTTACTTCTGCTGCTCCAGACGCATGAAGACACACCAAAATAACTGCTATTTATTTTACAAGATGGAAAAAATATTGACTGCCCTCTGGTCATAGAAGGCATTTTCTTTTGGGATTACAAGTGCAGAGATGAATTAGGTACACTTAGGATCAATATCTGTTTCTCTTCTTGGCTCAAGATGGGATTTGTCAAAATTCGAGAGCAGCTTCTATTGAGTGTCAGCTACAAATCCTTCCACTCCTGAGTCATACACCTATTCAGGCTAAAATATAAAAGGCAAAGGGCTTTCTCAGCTACAATATCTGGGGTCAGGATGCTGAATCGTTTCTCTGCCTTTTCCTTTAGTGAGCTTTAGTTTGATGAAGTGACCCTACCAGCAGAGAATGGAAGGGGGTGACAGTCTGTGCTAGCAAAGGACAGTGACTTCTGGGGATAGAGGGAAGTGAAAGCAGGAGTACTCACTATAGGCTGGGAGGAAGAAAGAAGAGGAAAAAAGAGAATAAAGGGTATGAAACTTCTCCAGACAAAGATGTGATGGGATAGATAAAGAAGTGAAGGTACAAGATAGCAAAGAAATTTTCTTTAGTTCTCCCTAATTTTTAGGACTATGAAAATTAGTGCAATGTTCAACATATATACTACTAATGAGTACTTCAAAACTTGAAGGATGAAGTCTCTCTGGGTGGAAGTCAGGCAGAAGGTTTCCAGCTGAGCTGTGAGAAGAGCCAGCACAAAATGGAGAAAGAACACATTAAATAGTTTCATACATTCTTGAAACAGGATTGAGGAGGTGTATGTTTCACAAGTGAAGACATAGAAGGGCTTCAACTAAAGCCCTTTTCAAAAAGATCACAAGAGTGGAAGAGATTGCTTAGTACTTGCCGTTGGGTAAATAGTCAAGAATTTACCACAACTCAATGTATCTTGGGTGGAACTAGGAAACAGAACAAAGAAAAGTGTCTCTGATCTAAGGAAATAAGTCTTTTAAAAAGGAAGCTAAGTAAATAAAGGAGGTAAAATCAAGCACAATGATGTTCCAAATAAGATATGATAAAGCACAAGGACTGATAGGAAGCAATCATTAAAACCTCAGAACTTCCACAAGAGCTCTGGAAATAAGACAGGCAGACAGATGAACCAGGCAGTGGGCAGTGAGAAGAGAACCTTGCAGAGGTGGAGCTTGAGCTAGACCTCCCAGTAGAGAAAAGATTTGGCAGTGTGGAGAGAAAGAGGGAGAAACTGAGCTAAGGAAAAAATGAGTACAAAGGGGTGAAGATAGAAACAATCGTGGTAAAAAGGAGAGCAACAATGATGTAACCCTAGTGGCCCAAAGCAGATGGGTTGGGGAAAGGTAGACACAAGCACTCAGATGGAACCTACACCAGTCAACCTAGTCTTCATTTTCTTTTCTCTAAAGTACAGACAGTAACATCTACTGGTTAGAAATGTGGAGGGACTCCAGGGATGATATATGTAAACCACTGACTGCAGCTAGAAACTTGATTCTTCGCATTTCCCTTCTCTGCAGCTATATTCAGCTCAGGTGAGGAGGCTCAATCTAATTCCAATTTTTTCATGTCTCATGGTCACCTCTAATGAAAATCAGTGGCTGTTTCACTGGCACATGATGTTAGCTGAGGTTTTCTTGAAACATAAAGTGTTGTTACTTCTTCTCCTACTTGGCCTTAGACTGGTGTACCCTTTGAGTTTTTAATTTTCTTTTTCCCTTCCCTCTGTATGACTGTCAGCTGCCAGTTTCTGATATTGCTATTTCCACATTGCTGTTAATCTTCTATGGACAAGAAAATCATTGTGAAATGTACTAAACTCATGGAGCCCCGAATACAAAAATTACCGATGAAGAATTCAATCACTACCCAGAAGACCTCTGCTTGTCCTACATAAATTTTGACATGTGGCTAGTTTTAAAAAATATTTTCTTCTGAGTAATAATGCAAAGACTTAAAGTTCTCTAGTTTTTTAAAATAATAAAATTACATATGATAGCAATCAAAATTGAATTACTGCCAAAATAACAGTGGCAAAGTTGTTATATTCCTCTTTTTCATTCGTTACCCAGCAATCTAATGATTTAGGTTTCTTTCATTAAAAATAGTTCTCAGACCCCTGATCCTTATTTAAGGGTAAATGAATGACATTAATGAAGTAGAACAGGACACTACTCAGGTTGTTTGCATGTTAGCAGAGACTTCTGAAGCTCACACGCCTACGTTCTAATAGGGATTCTTAGACCTCATTTACTGCATGTACTGCATGAGATTTTTGAGGGAAAGAATTAGGACTTTAAGTCTCATAGGTAGGTGACTTCCCACCTTTCTTATGCTTTCCTAACTCCCGGTAAGGGGACTGAGTCACTGCAATGTGTGCCAAAAAGTTGCTACTTAGTATTACTCTCAACTGTCAGGTATTCTAGGGGGATCTAATCTTTTACTTCTCTTGGACTAAGATTCCCCGGATGGACACCATGATAATTTCCTTCTTCATGTCAAGGGTGTGTCCTAGAAATAAGTCCTTTATTTTCAGAACAGGATTTAAAATCCTTCAGAGAATAATGCCATCTGAGGTGAGTGTAGCTGCCTAGTCTCTCAGGTTTCCTCTTCTTTGTATTCTACAGTGAAATTGACTAGGGCATTTCCAACTGAGAAAGAAATGTATTTGGGTTAGATTGAACCATACAGGAAAATTAATACAAAGCAGTAATGGTTCGCAGGCCAGCTCACTCCTCCTTGAAATTTCAGCGACTGGAAAAATTAGTCTTCTGTTTCCTTTCCTTTCCCTCTTTTTAATTATAACTTGCTGAGGCACTGGATAATACCCTTTAATCTCTTTTAATAACTACCCTATCCTTGGTTTCTCTAAGCATCCTTCTCAAGGCATCCGCAAATCCAAGAATGCTCTTAAGATTGACTGACTGACTGACTGACTGATCTCTCAGCTCTGTTGATTTACTGTCACAAGGTTTATTCCTCTATTCCAGCTTTGTGGGGATGAAAGAAGAAACAAGAGTGTGAACTCTTTCCAGATCTATGCTAAGGCATGTGGCAAGAAATTTGGAAAGGTGACCAAATATACTTTAGCCAACCCAACTTACATTTCCTTAAATACTTTTTCTTTCTCAGAGCTCCCTTCTTTCCTACCTCACTTTTTCCAGCAGCCTCATTCACTTTTAAAGTGCAATAGTAATGATGGTCACTTCTTTTTGTGGGGGTTTTAACTGTTCAAAGGAAACTGAAGTAAACAATAAACACATCTCTATTGGAGAAGTTATAGGTGCTGGGTCAGATCCACAAAGGACACATTTATGGCAGCTAGCCCAACCAGATGGCCACAAGTCAGATTAAGTCAAAAGCCATTGAATACATTTTAAGTGAATGGTGTCAGGTTTAAAGGTGAGTCTGCAAATTCAGAATACATGGCACTTGGCCCCAACATGCTTTTCATCACTTTATCCATAAAGGGTGCATGTGTAGCAAGAGGCCGTAGCAAGGCAGAGCAAAACAATGATGCAATTAGTCAAATTTACTAAATTTACTAAAGCATTTACTGTTTTGCCTAGCAAGGAATCAGTTGTGACTCAGAGACCAAGACTTCCATATGTGACATAAGAGAAAAACAGCTGGCAGTGGGTGTGATCAAAGATACAGTTCAGAAGTCAGCATTTGAGAAGGTGAATGAAGGGAGATTAATGAAGATCCCTGTATCAGGGAAGGTTTGTGAGCCTTGAATAGCTCTGAGTACCTAGCAACAAGTAAGACATGGGAGGGAGAAAGAGAGCTGCAAACATGGAATGGGAGCAATAGGGAAGCAGAGCATTTTAGAAATAGGGTTAGGAAGACAATATGGATCCCTTAGACAGACGCTTTTATTTGAAGCTCAGTGGCTAATTTGAAAAGAAAATGTCAGATATATATATATATATATATATATATATATATATATATATATATATCTTATTTCACCAGGTGAGACCAATGGTTCTCAAAGTCAGTGTAAGCAGGTTCAGCCCAAGGAAGGCTCAGATGCAGGCACAGTAGACTTCAGCACCCACCACTAATTCTGCATGGAATTATCCTATGACTCCAAAGCCCTCTTTGCAGCCCAAAGCCCTCAGTGAACTGAACATCTAAGCAGCACTGTCCAAGAGAAATATTGTGAAAGCCACAAAGGTAAGCCATACACATAATTTTAAAATTTCTAGCAGCTGAATTTTTAAAGAGTAAAAAGAAATGGGTAGAACTAATTTTAATATACTCTCATGCAGTCTATCAAAATTTATCATTTCAATTGCAATTAGTATTTAGTAATTGTGAACATGTTGCACTTATTTCTTTCATACTAATTTTTCCCAATCTAGTGTGTAAGTTCATTTATACTCGAACTCAGCTTAGCCACACTGGGAGTGTTCAGTAGCTCCATGTGGCTAATGCTACCATATTGGGCAGCACAATTCAAGTACTTGCCTGTCTGTACTTTCAGCCTCCTTTACGTGCTAGTCCAGTAAACTGCTTCATCCTTAAGTACAAACAGCTAGGCGTCATTTGCTGTATCAGTCTTCCTAGATAGCACCATCTCTTAGGGTTGTCCACATCCCAGTGCATTTTGTCTTATAGAGGACTATTACAGCAGGATAAATTTATTTGACATTCCATCCAGACTCAGAGTGTGGAAGTCTGCATATGAAATTCCTATTACCTTCTGGAATTTTCCCAACTCCACCAGCCATGCCACAATTTAATCTCTGTCTGAAGATCTGAAGAATCTAGACAAATGGTCTGCTCAGAGAAGATCCTTCTATGTGTGCTCAGAGGATCCTTCTGGGAAGGTTGGGCCTTCTCTGGACTCCACAATGACCCTTAAAGCACCCAAGATGTTCAGTGTCACACATATATGTTCATCCCTAAGGGATCTGGAGCCTAGGTCTAAAATCAACAAACACTGTACTAAGCTGGGGAACTAGAAGCCCACTGTACAGAAAAAATGTGCTGAAAATGCTGCCCAAGGCTGCCTTGGAAAAGGAAGGTGGCTAGTTGAGGGAGTGGACCATAGTAGGTTAGAACACTCAACAAGGGGCACAGCTGGGCTTCTGGAGGCAATGCTTTAAAAGAATGTTGGAAAATTCTTTTAAATTTAAAAGAATGTTGGAAAATTCTTTTAAATTTAAAAGAATGTTGGGGGTGTTACAGAGAAGACCATTGGCTCTAGGCAAAGTCTCTAAAAGCACACTGTATATAGAGAACTGTGCTGCTTGAATTTGATCCCCTGCTGGCTGACCTTGGGTAAATTACTCAGCTTCCCAAGTCTTGGTTCCTCAAGGTAACCTGAGGTTATAAAAGCAACCTCAGAGGATTGTTATCCAGATGCACTTAACTGGATGCCTAAAGTACAGTATTTTCAAAAGATGTGACTATTCAATAAAAATGGGAGGGGGGAGTAGCAGCCTAGCATAAAAGAAACAGAGAACCTCGTAGCAGAGGATAAAAATATACACACAAAGCACTCATGTAGGCTTACACACTTACACACATACATGCACCTGATGGCTCACGCATATACATACAATCACCGTGTGAGCACATGCACTTAAACCAACAAGCATACGTACATACACACACAAGCAAGTATGCCCAACCGTGCTTTGACATTCTGAACCTTGGAAAGTTATTTTTGGTCCCTCGGTTCTGCCACTGTAACCAAGTTTCCTGCTTCAATGCACCCCTTCCTCACTACCTCATCAAGTTCTTCCATTTTCCCTTATGCCCTGTCTCATCCCTTACAAGAGGAAAAACAAAATTCTAACCTTACTGGGAAAAGGAAATCTTGCCCTTTCTCCACTCAATGTGGCAGACATCTGACTCTCTGATTACATGACCTCATAGGAATGTATCACGCTGCTTGTATGTAAAACAGCATGTCTCCTAAATAGCAGCATCAGGAGTACTTAGTAGAGACAGTAAATCGTTATTGTTTGAAAGGCCCTGATGACCTAGAGTAATCAAATTCTCCTTCCTCACTCACTTCAGATGCTGCATGAACCATGTGTAATAAATGCTCTGACTGTATTTGCTGCTGTGGTTTAGTCCCACAAAACCTGGGGATGTAGGAAAGGGTCTGTATCAAAGTGACACAGCAGGAGGCGAGGCAGTTCACAATGTGTAGAAAGAACCAAGAGAAGCAATTTAACAATACTTGCTAGACCTAGCACATGGAAATCCACAAGGAAAACAAAAGGCATAGCAGCGACCTCTAAGAGATCAAACCTGTGACTTGCGCAAATAGCAAAAGGAAACTAGTTATCTGATACTGCTACTAAGTCTGTCTGACCTATGTTCAGTCTCTACCAAGTAATGGGTTTATGCTTAGATTTTGCATATTACCCTGTTGAATTCCTAAAATAAGTCCAGTTAAATTCTACTATCCCTACTTACAGGTGGGAAAACCAATAATTAGAGGATGAACTCACTTGCCATAGGTCATAAAAACTGATGAAAATACACCAATGGTCTTGATTAATTTAGAGCCAATGTGTTTAGTCTACAGAGATAGAAGTAAAATTTCACACGGCACATACCCTCCTGTCTTGTCTTTATACAAATCTAATTGACCCTGTCCAAGACATTTCATTCTTTGCCTCCATCATGAACTTCCTAAAATCAACTTTCTTGAATTTCCTTCTTAGAAGTGTCCTTGTCTAACATGTCTAAGTCTTTTTTGAATAACCAAACTGTAGGATATCCACACATTATGTAAAGAGGGGCTAAGAGTGCCTGCTACCACTAATAACCGGATAACAGAGGAACAATTCTGTATTTTTCCTTGAGGTACTCCCTGTGCTTGTGTAGTAATTGGCCTAAGCCATGCTAAATAAAGGCATTTGTAAGCCAAGATATATATGAAAGGTAGGTACAGAGGATGAAAGCAGGCAGAAGTGTGAAAAGTGTGAATTGAATACTCCACTTGCCTTCAAGGGACCAACATTAAATGTATATACATGCCATTCTCTCAATAAATGCCAACTCTAATTCAAACTGTAGGGTAGTAAGAGCAGAAACAGAAGAGATCCAGAAAAGGGAAGAGTAGAAAAACAGATCAGCACCAAAACTTGAAATATGTGACTTAATTTAATTAATTTACAATACCTAGAACTTTGGTTTTGGATATTTTTATTTCACTTAAATATGTACCCATTGATATTTAAAAATCAAATTGATCGTGAATTCATGGAGTCAATAGGGAAAGGAGAAAAGGTGTATATTATGATTTGACTTTAATGTGTTCTGTTCATGATTCCAAATCCATTTTATTTCTGAAGTCAAAACACATCTCCTTCATTATTACTATGATTATCCCAGTCCCATTTGTAATAACATGAGTAAATCATAAGCATCCCCTGAATGGCCCCTGGGGCCAGTTAGTGGGTAGTTCTTAGGTGTCATTGCACTGCATGTTGACTTGAAGTCACAGAACTGATATGTCCCCTTGCAAAGGGGAATCTTCACTCCGCTCTACCTCCATGTATTCTCGCTAGGATGCAGCAACTGTCATTTCTCACACTGTGTATGGTTATCAGTCCGTCTCAACACGGTGTAGCCACCTGTGCCTCTGGCTGTGAGGCTCACTACAGTGTGCAGCTGGCTTTATATTTGCCTTCAGGGTCCAGCTCTTGGGCTGTCATCTCTACTGCTACTTCCAGTAGCAAGGACCCAATATATGGGAGCCTAATTCTGAAACTCATATTTTCATGACCAATTCTTTCCAAAAGTGCCTGAGAGCCGTAGCACAGTGTTGTTTCCAACAGTGTACCAGTGACCACCAGTCCTCCCTTTGTTTAACTGGAGCAGGGGGTCAGGATGGGTTGAAGCTCCTTTCACACAACCCTCACCTCAACAAATGTCCTTCTTCCTCACAGGGCCCTTTTTTCTCTTTGTTACTGACTTTTGTCAGACAATATTGACCAGCCACAGGGTATATCTGTACATTTTTGATTCCCGGGTTGTGTGGCCAAAGCTCAATAGGCGATGGCATTTAGAGTGGTCTTCTCTGTGAATACCGAGAGGACCTCCACAGGCAAGAGATGTTGCCCAACTCAACAGGTCTTTCTAGTTCATTGCCAGATTCCCATTCTGATGAGTCACCCATACAGGCCCAGAGAAGATAGAAATTCCTGACCTGATTGAATTGCATGGCCATTTTCTCTTCCTGCTATTAATTTTGTGTCAAAATGTATAAAATAACGAAAGTGTTCAAACAAACAGCAAAATGACACCTGGCTGACAGAAGAGGTGATTGATGGAAAACTGACGTACCACCTAGGTAGATCCTTTCTTGAAATAAAAAGGCAAAACCCTCACTGTACTATTAAAAAATAATCATAATTATCAATTTATTTTCAATGCAAACAAAAATAATGAGGTTGTTAATTACTTTCTGTATGGGAACTTCCTTAATAAACTATTAGCATTTTTATATAAAATCCTAAATATTTTCATGTGCCTAATCAAGCGTGGGAACCATGATTAGACTCTTTTTCTTGAAGGAGGAGTAGGAGTGATGGAAAGAAACCTAAAGAAGAGTTGGAGTCATAAGGTCAAGTTCAGCAGGAAACCATAGAATTAAGTCAGAAAGGGGCACCAATACAGACAGGGAGCCACAGAATTTAACTTAGAGAGAAAGATCCAGAGAAGATACTATATGTTACAGATTCTATTTGGCTAGGATTTTAATTGGCTTAGGGTTTAGGTAAGGAATGGGTTTAGAAAACATCAACCACAACTACCAAACAATAGTATAATATTCTTCATAAAAAGCTTTTGAGATATTTCATGAACTATAATCTCTTTGGAATCTCATTAAAAATGCAATTTCCCAGTTCTTTCCCCATTACCAACTGAAGCATAATCTCTAATGCTACAGGACATGAATCTGTATTGTTCAAGAACTAGCTCAGATAAAGCTAATCTGCAGTTGAGTATGGACAGCTGACACTTTAGCACCTTTGATAATCTTGGCCCATAATGACACTTAAGTACAGGAATATAAGAATGCAAGACAGAGCATTGCATCTTTGGGCTATTCTGCTTTGATCTATCATATAATGAGTAAAACTGCTTCACTCCATGATGACATTTGCCATATCCTGCCTCTAATCCTTGGAAACCTCACAGACCCAGACTGTCTTCTAATCCCCTGTCCAGAAATTTTGACCTTCTTCTACCACATCATAACCTTGGGTGAACTTTGAATGCCATTTTGGAAACCTTCCGAACTGTTAGAGAAGGTGTAGCTATTCTTTTAAATCTATAACCACATTCCAGCTCCTTGATATGGAGGCTGATTTACACACTGAGCCTTCTTCTACCGGATTTTCTAATTTGTTCTTTTTTCAAATTTTATAATTTTTTTTTATTTTGAAGGTAGTAAAATACCACAGAACAAGACAGAACAAAGCCAATCAAGACAATGCAGTGAATCTGGTACAGAACTTCACAGCAGGATACCGGGATAACAGTAATAGTATATCTTATTATCTTCATAATAATTGTCCGTTCAGTCAGGTATAGCAAAATCAAACTAAAAACAGAACATTATAAAACCTATCAAAACAGAATACTGAATAGAGTAAAACAGTTAATCAGAACAAAGCAAAACAGTGAAAACAATATTTGCCTTCAAAGAGAAGATAGAAGGAAATCCCCCATATTTGCTATATTGGATATGGTCATCCTCCCAAGAGATGCTCAGGCCTCTGGTTCCCAGTTGCTAACTGGGAGGAGTGGGGGTGGATATGGGATGGTTGATTCTCAGCCCGGGCACCAGTAAGCTCGCGGGAGACGCTGACTGGTTCTTTTCCTGCCTTGCCTGCTGCTTACTTGCAACACAGCTGCTTACCAGGAAGGTGGGCGTGTGGCTTTCTTGCTCAGCACCCTAAGTTCCAACATGGCTGGATCTTGGGAGACACTGGTTCTCTTCCTGGCTCGCCTGCTGCTCGCTCGTGCCACAGCTTTTTACCACCTCCCAGATTTTCTGATTTGCACTGCTGGTTTTCCTTCTTCCCTCTTAGATACCTCAAGTTTCTCTCTCTCAACTTCCCTGCAGCAGGATTCTAGATTTTCACATCAGTAAGGAGACGGAAGGGATGTTCTTTCTGTAGATTCCTCTTTCTGCTGCAGACAAAACAAGAAGACCTAGCATCTCTTTAGCTTTATCTCCCTACAGAAAGCAAGACCACAGGATAGTAGAGATGGGCTATCTCCATGTCTCTGGTTATAGCACCTTATTCCTCCCTCTTCCTCCCAATACTAGTTTTGGCCTTGCAGAAAAACTATGCTTATGAAATTAAACATTGCATATTATTTGGTCCAATATACCAAAGATATTTGATTTACTATATCATGTGCAAGAAAAAAAACTTAGTAAATAAATCAGTTGTTATATCAAAATTGTCTCACACCACAATTTTCTTTATGGACAGTGAGAGGATGAGGGAGTTATTGGTTTAGGTCACTCATCCAAAACCATCAAATTCCACTAAGTAACAGCCAAATTATGTAGCAAATGCATATGTTTGCTTTGCTGTGATGTTCCAACTCCATGTGACTCCTTAAATTCATGGGAGCCAAATTAGAAGTATTTAGGTAATCAGTCCTTATTGTCATAAGTGCCACTGTGCTGCTTAGTGTTTTGGTGACTTACATCATTTGAGTCATATGTACTCATCCTACATATCTCTTTTTGACACAATGATAGTAAATCACTTGAATAGATAAGACACCCACCATGTCCAGGGATTCTGGATAATATGAGCTCAAACAGAATTTACAGTCACTTACCTGACAGCAGCCTGTGCTGCTTTCACATGAAATGCAAGCTTGAATCTTCTTGGTTTGGTTTTTCCCCTACCAAGATTGTATGCAGTTTCTCACTGGCCCAGTATTACCTTGGTGTCTCTGTCCCAAATCATCCTGCATCTTGCACCCAGGCCTCCTGAAAATGTTTACGACTTTCACTCTATGACTTTCTCCCTCTGAATCTCCAAGTCTTGCCTGTCACAGGGTGCCTGCCAATTCCTGACCTGCCTCACTTTGCCTGCTATAAAGAATCTAGGAGAGGAAAAAACAAGAGTACACACAAGTAAGGTCTTGGACTTTGATGTGCCAAAGAGGACCTGGCTTCAAACTGTGTCTCTGGAAGAGTGGCTATGAAGTCTCAACTTCATAGAGCCAGAATAGTATCAGTCATGGAGTAGCTGTGGAAATTAAATGGTATATTTAAGATGAATGGTAATTGGAACACTAATAAATATTAATTGCTTTCTCCCTCTCTTTCTCTTACCCTTCATGTGCATCTGACTTGAGAAATGAGAGCATGTCTCTTCTTAATGTAGCTAAATGACTATACTTTGCATTTGTATAATACTTTGTAAAAAAAAAAACTGTACAAAACACACTCAAAGGCCTTTTGCACTCAAAGATGTTCTGTAAATGGGTGCAGTTGATGCCATCATTCTCATCTTTTAGGTAAGGAAATGGGACCTAAAGGGGTTAAGTGATTTTCCCAGGATCCTGCACTATGATCTCTTAAATATAGACAATGTATCTTCTCACGAGATTGCTAAGCAACTAGAATATCTGCTACAGGTGCCAATGCTGGTCTCTCCATGCATCTATCAGGCTTGATATTCATTCCTAAGCAAATTCTTCTATCCCAATTCACTGCTTCTGAGGACACACAGTAATCCAGCAAATGAAATGACATTAAGTTTCCGGAGCTGATAATGGCTTAATACACTAACATTCTACAAGTATTGACATTTTAACAGGGAAAAACTCTGACAAATAGCCCTAATACAGGGAAAGTAGGATTTCTCCTGAATGCTAGCTCTGGTCAATGAGTAGTAGATTCCAAGCATTGCTTTGTCTGGCCTTGGAGAAACTCCTATTGCTACTGTTGTCCACAGGCTTGCTACACCTGCTTTTGTCCCCAAGCACTGATCCCAGATTTCCCAGAGAGTTCCTGGGGAACACCCTGTCCTCTACTATTCCCAGTTTCCCTAGTCCTTTAAGATGGGCTCTGTCTGCTAAGATGGCAGGACAGGACTAGGGCAGGGGCCCTATCCAAGGATTTTTAGTCTAGGATTTCTCACAATGGCCCCTAAATGAGATACCAGAAGCAAAAGCACTTTGAAATTATTAACACTGTTCTGAGAAGGTTACAGATGGTGTTAGTCCAAGTACCACAGTCAGCTGTGAAATAGAGTCTTTCCCCATTTTCAGATGACTCTTGGGCATAGAGAGTAACTTACTCCACCAGAATAAGAAACAGGGTTTGGTTTTCTGGGGTCACCTTCTTTGTATGTCTCTTCCCCCTCCTTTTGACCCTCCAGGAGATGAGCTAAACAAGTTGCCCAGCAGCATTTCCTCCTCCCTTCTGAGCTGGGTATTGGCATCATTATCTGAATATCAGCAATAACAGATAGGAGCAGCAGATACCAATGTTTCATTACCTTTAGCTCCTCTGGGGATTGCTGCCCGGATATTTGGATTCACATGGCTTTCTCTCTCTGAGACTGACTTTGAAAGAGTTTATTTGCCTCAATAAGTTAACCACTGCAGGCCTGGGAGACAGAGCTTCCATCAGCCTTTATCCTGTTCTGAATCCCATTCTAGGCCAACCCTGGAATCACCTGGTTCTGTCCATATCAATATCAGGGCAATATTCCCAGAGTCATTCCACTGCTTGTGTCACTGAGAATACATTTGTCAACCTGACATAAAAGGGCCTACATATACTTACCTATCTTGCCAAAGTATCACATAATTTCCATGCCACTCACATTTTGCTTCCAGAAAGTTGAACTAGCCATGACTCCCCACAAAATGTAGGAACACCCTAATCTCCATACAACTTCCTAGTATCTGTTGCCCCAAAACGCCCACCTTCAAATCCCCATCTATTAAATGCCACACTTTGTTCAGGCTTCACTCCATGTGCTGCCTTCACAAGGTTCATTTTCATCTCTTTTCACTCATGAGTCATTTTCTTTTCCTTTTAAACAAAGATTTAGTGATAGCTAAAAATTATGGAGTATATACATGGACAGCACACTATGCTAACTTCATTTCACCAATCTCAGTTAGTTCCCACAGTAATCCTGTGATTAGGCACTACTATTCATCCAGTTTTATGACTGATGAAACACAAGGCAAAGAAATCAAGGGATTTTCCCCACAATAAGGCAGCTGGTGAGCACCGGAACCGAATATCTGACTCCACTCCCCTAAGGTTTATTGAGCTCTCCTGTGCTCCAGAAGTACCTCTTCTATTGACCTAAATTGTACTCACTCTGTGAGATGTGAAAACTCATTGCGATCTTCATCCCCTTCCTCTAGCATCAACTCTCATATAATCAGAAACAGGCCATGTCTTCCTCCACTGTCTCCCCAGCACAGGATGTGCTGAGTAACTCTCCAGATTTAGTTAACTACCTCTGATGCCAGTTTATCTCTGTACACCACATCCTGCAACTACCTTCTCATAGTCTAATCTGCTTAAATGTTCCATGGAACCACATCTCTTTGTAGCCTTTTCCAACACCATGACATTTTCCTTGCATTTCTTTCCATGCTGTGCCCTTACACTCACCATCCTAAATCACTTCTGTCTTTCTAAACCTGCTCCAATGTCCAGAACTCTTCTCTGGGAATCTGCTGTCTCAGAGATCCCTTCCCAACTATTCTAGTCCACACTGATCCCTCTTCCTCTCTGAAACAATAACAGATATATAATTCATTCGCCAGCTCATTCACTAATTTATAACAGGTGCTGTAAGAACCAAAAAAAAAAAAAGCATGACACATATACTCCTGCTGAATTGCTGATATTCAGATAATGATGCCAATATCCAGCTTGTATGATACATACGATCCCTCCTACCCAGGATCAAACACTGGGGAGATAAGAGTTGTCCATATGAAAAGCCAATAAATATATCCAGTTATTCATGAAGGTCAGGCAAGCTGTTCAGAAAGACTTACTATATGTTAAGTAGTTCAGAGCAGGTTAAGAGCACTGTGTCCTAATGGGCAGGGTAGAAGCTTCCTGGAAGAATCAGAAGAACTTGGAAAACAAGTAAAAACAAAAAGACAAGTGTTCCAGAAAAGGCAATAATACAGTCATGTGATGAGACTAAGGAACAAGAAGGACTTATGAAACAGGTGAAAAAGAGACAGGTTAGACAAATGGGAATGGCATAGGGAAAATCACATGGAAAACTACCTTCCAGGTAGAACTTCTCTTTTTAACTTATCACTCAGAGAGCTCATGGAAAAATGATGATATGGGTAGATAATGGAAAAATTGAAATAAAAACTAGATTACCTGAATTTTACATATGTGACAAACAAAAAAAGTTCAAAAATGGGCAGTTCTGTAACACCTTGAACTAGATCATTGACACTCATCCCTGAGAAATAATACATTTTAGAGTTGTGACAACACTGTTTAAGGTCAACCAATCCCTGCCTATAGGTTGGGGGCTGCTCCTCTTAGATCACTTTAACTTATTGGAGTGGGAATTTCTGTATCTACTGGGGAAGGAAAGGAAGCAAGAATGCCTGAAATTATAGCCTAAGTCCAGGATCATGGTAGAATGTAAGGAGATGGTAGTGTTTTTCTAGGGTTTAGCACAATGTCTAGCAAGTAGGAAAATGTTAACATAAATTACTTTTTATATGAAACATGGGATTGATAAAACTTTTTCCCAAATGCATATGCAGTCTATGTAATTAAATAACAAGGAAACCAAAACCAAGAATTTGGGGAACAGGAGTCTAGTCCAACTCAAATCTACAGGGACGTCAGCACCGTACCTGTCTGCCAGGCTCAACTGTGTAACTCCTGTGTTATCTAGCCCAGGGCACAATCCACTGCAGATATTTAATAAAGGCTTCTGAGCTGAATGTATTTAAATTGGATCAAGTTTAATTGGATTCTTTGTTTAAAATTTTATACTATTTCTGAGAAGTGGCTGAATGTAACACTTCTTGGGTTTGTAGACTGTTAATTCCAATGATCAGACTTTACCTATCATTTGTATATATTGATAATTCTTGACAGAATGCCCTTGCCATGTTTTCCCTCTTCCACTGCTCATATAGCTGAATACTTGGGATTTTCTAGGAGTCCCCACCAGTGATTACATTCACAGCACCCCAACTGCCCAATCCACCCTTATAGGGAAGATAATCAGTCACAGGATTTCAGGAGGAGGAGGTCCTTTTCCCACATTAATTCTTAAATTCTCTCTTCAAAAGGTGTGTTTTTTCCAAGGTGTTATCAATAGCCACATAGCATCCTAAATTCTGTATATGCATTTTACATCCAGTGATTGGTACATTTGTATATCAGTGTACAATCCTACACACTCAATCATTCATAAGCAGCACATGTGCTTAGTTAAATATATGAGTGTGCAGATATGTGCACATCATGCAGTCAACATTTTAGTGAATTATTTACCATCTTGAGGAATTGCTGTGATTAGAGATTAACCAGAGATGTACATAATGTATCCCAAATTCCTTTCATCCAAATGTCAGAGCACAAAGAAATTCTGTTTACTGGAGGGCCCTAAGAAATCATCAAGCTCTGTCCCTAAATTTTAATGTAATAGAAGAAGGCCCAGAAAGATGAAATGACTCGCCTGATGTGGTCTAGACAGACAGAAATGCAACCTCAACTTCATAGGTCCTAATAACCATTTTAATGACCCTGTCCCCACTTGTAACATCACAGACTGCTATCTAAATTTTCTCAGCTCTCCTGAAGGCTTTCTCTCCCTAGACAAGATTATATTCTCTAGATCATTTTTTATATGCTTCAAATGTGCCAGGTAGTGTGAGATGATGCTTTCATCTGTTTCCACTCAGCTTTGCTTTCCTCTCTATCTCAGGTGCTGTAAGTTCTGAAACTCTTATCACCCATAATCCTTGGTCCGCTCCTACTGAGAGGCACTTAGGAGACTGACTACTATGCAGAAGTTTGGGGAAGCCGTTCTCCTCCAACCACCACAAAGAACTGTGAGTAACTGAAGACTCTGTGACGGCATCATCAGGAATGTGAGCCTGTGGATTCCTGATGAGCTCCACCCTCATCAGTACAACTGCATTCCATTGCACACTGTGTAAAAAAGCACAGTGTCATTTTTTTTCTCCTTCACCCCCTCCAGCAGAGATGTGATCAAATGCCTGTATTATTCTCATCTAGTAGAGATACCTAGAGTTTTCTGTATTTTCATCAATGGACACTGATATACTACAGAAAATCTTCTCTCAATTGCTATATTATAAACTATAAAAATGAATTTTTATGAAGCTGTGGATGAATTATAAAAAGTTTCTAAGAATACTTTTGGAGACTGAAGGGAAAATATTCTCTGAAGGTAGAATTTCCTCCAAACTGACACATGTGGAGACCCTTCCCCACAATCAGGAACAAGCAGGTCTGGAGCAGACTTCTGTGCAAATGACAAGAAAGTCCAGCAGTGAAATGAGCAGCCAGCAGAGAAGAGGTACCATGAGCGAGCAGCTGCCACATGGGTGCAGAACATGAGATGGGAGACTCAAGGAAGTTTCTCCAGCCCACTCTGCCATCCCACACAGTTAGCCGAACCCTGAAAAACATGAGTGCCAATTCCGAAAATGGTGTCCAGTAGCTGCCACGCTAGTTTCTACTTCCTCAGTAAGGCAAGTACAGAGCACCGGTTGGAGGTGCTGCTAAGGTAAAAGTACAGATCTTGTCATGATCAGAGCTTTGAAATGATTTCTGCCTTAAAGTTATCGTTTTTTGATTTGTTTTGTGTTTAGAAGTTAAAAATAACAACAACAAAAATTCCAAACCTTTTAAGAGATCTAATTATATGTTTGAGTTATAGACTGGGTTTTAACAACAACAAAAAAATTAACAAAAAAGGGGCCTCATTAAGAGTCTTTTGTCTCCAAAACAAGTGTGTTTTCGTAAGCCATAGAGCAAGCAAATTCTAATTGCTGGCTTCATTATACAGAAAAGTCTAAGTGTAACAATCAGAAGCCTTATTACACATACATAATTGAGTTTCATTGCAACTTATGAAAACATAAACTCTCTTAAACACACTTGCAGAAAATGTCGCATCATCAAATCAACACTTTTATTATACAAAAGTAATTGTGTTTAAAGACACCAAACATATGTTACTTATACAAAAAAATGAGTTGTACTATGATTCAGAGTCTAAATCTTGAATCTGAGCGAGCAATGTTTTGTTTGCAAATGCAGGGCAAAAAAGGCAAATTACAAACTTAACTAATGAGATGTTAGGGAACTTGCCTGGAAATATTCTACTTTAGAAACTTTGAATTCGTAAACTCTGTTTTCTGGTCAGCTCATCCATGGGCCTTCTTCACTTCTTGGCCTTGGTCCTTCTATGTCTGTTTTTCATCTGGCATCTTTACATTTTTTTTCCTACTGATCTGAATTATTTCCCCATCCAGTCTAATCTTCAAATATTTGCATTTCTCTTCTATCCACTCTTTGTAGTTCTTTGGCCCCTGTGAAGTGTGGCCATTCTCACCTTGCTATGTTCATCTCTCCCTAAATAAATCCCACTCTGTTTCCTATACTTCTGGTACTGGGCTGATGAACCCTCCTGGAGAATCAGGTCTGTTCCATCCTCCAGCAGTACATCAGCTTAGTTCTAGTGGGTGCTGAAAGCCCCTCTGCAGCCCCACTGTCTCTGCAGTCAACTCTCTTTCCCAGGAAAGGCTACGGAATGTGTAGAGCCTAACATGGAAGAAAAAATGTACGGCTTGTTGTTCAAGCAGCAAAGTAAAAGACTTTTTCTTTTCTCCATGTTTTTCTACTTGGTATACAATGTCTTGTTCTCTCAGACACAGGGACTTAAATATTTGGAGGTGGCAGGAAAAGTCATGGTCTGGACACATATGACTGGAGAGGGCTAGTCTTCGGGTAAGGCATGAGTATGTCCCTTCAGTGCTGAGAGATGGACATATGTCCTCCTAGTCCACATATGGTGACAACATAAAAAAGAATGGGATTTAGGGGAGATGAGAATAACAAGGGGAGAACAGTGGGAATCTATGGGAGCAAAGAAACTGCCAGGGCTAGCCAAACAATTTCAAATAACTGGACATGAGGCTCAGAGAAAGAATTCAAACAAACATCAAAAGATTCAAGGTCAAAAATATCACAGCAATACCATTTTGAGACCTGGCACAGTTCAAATGGCCCCCTTTCTTCCCTTTATTGCCGTCTCCCTGCTGTTGCTCTCTTTCTCTCATGAAGATATTTGCCCCTGGTTCTGGAAGATAGAGCTTTTCTCGTTGGTGGATTCTGCTTTGTTAGTTCACATTTGATAGGAGACAAATCTTGCAATATCAGAAGAATGAGATGACCTAGTTCCCACAGTAGATCACTTGGTTTGTTTGAATAGTTTGATGCCTTGGCCATTTGGTTGAGGACTTGGTGCAGAACAGGTGATCTTGCTGATACGGGAATTAGTCAGATAGGGAGCATTTCTTGCTGGGTGGTGTCATGTCTAGTGAGAGCCAAGGAATTCAAGGTTAGGCCTCAGGGATTCCATGAGGCTGGAATGTAAAGGAAGACTGTAATGATGCACACTAATTTCAGACATTTAATTACAATGTAAAAGCAAAAAACATATTTAGGTATAAGACTGGAGAAAAGAGATACGAGACTAATTAGAGACAGATTAGATCTTGAGAACAGCACTAAAATAAAGGGTTATCATTGATACAAGGTGAAGAATATGACTACAAAACATAGTATGGCAGCAACACAGATGATGAGTTGGTCACAATTTGTGGTCTAGATGGACAAACTCATTCTATGGTACCCTAGATAGATACTCAAGAAAGCTATAAATATTATATAAGTTAGACTGAAATTTCCTGGAAAACTGAGAAAAGTTGAACTGGCAGCAGAATAAATATACAGATCCATCTGAGTGGCTGCCACAGAGTTGCCTGGAGAAAACCTACTACATATTTTAATATTATGTTCAGGACAATTATTATTAGAACACTTAGAACTCTCTCCATGAATACATTCATATCACCAACTGATTCCCCATTTCCTGAATAATAAAATATGAACTTCCCAGCCATTTGGTGAATGCCCATACAAACCAATTCCATTTACTTATCCTTAGTTTTTATTTCTTTCCTACAAGAACCATCCTTTGTCAAATTCCACTTTCTTCTGCAAAACCTTCCAAAATAACCAGGCTCCCAGGGATGCTAATGGTAATTAATTTCCAGGTATAGGAAATACTTGGTGGATACAAAGTAAATGCCAATACCTTCCTGGAAGTTAAGGCTACAAAGAGAGATTTTACCTTCATAGGGCTATGAATCAAACTGAGGAGCAGAACACTTTTGTAATTAAGTCAGAACAGGGCGAGGTTGGAATAAGTAAAGCATGATAAAGGATAAGAAGTGGTAAGGAGGAGAAGTATGTATTCGAATTTGTAATACATTTGTATATTTGAACTTGTAATACAATTGGAGGTAAGGTAAAAGGAACTACATTTTGTGTGCTTAGCCTCCTTATATATGGAATAAAAGCAGGAGTACCACCCTCTGCTCTGCTACAGTCAGAAACAGTCTAACACTGTTCCTTTGATTTCTAACTGAATGACTGTATAACTATCCAATACACTGATGTTTGATTACTCCTTTGGAGCCTTTCAAATATGCCTAATTCTGTTCTCTCATATCAGCAAAATTCAAATTAATTCATTTTAAAGGGTCTCATCACCCTTAGGAAATTTAGTATCACTAACTTAATATTCTACCTTCTCATGCTTGGAGGCAGGTATTATTACTTGCCATAATTAAGGCCATATTAATTAAATTTTTTCAATCACCTGAATTTCATCAGACTCTTAACACCAGGGATTGGGTCACCATCTATGTTGTGAGACAGGAGAGGCATCAGAAAAAGCTTCACTGATCTCCAAATATTGCACACAACTGGACTCCTATAGTATCTAACATTGGAAGCTGATCTAGTCTAATGCCATAACTCTTGCCCGCAAAGAATTTTTTTTGAATATGAGTGACTCTGGTACAGACAAAACTAAATAAATAAGTATATTCACACCCAGGACCACATGAGGTCTTGGGGAGACATTCAGATATAAACCATAACATTCTATCCCTTTTCCCCAAAAGATTCATGTACATCCCTCTATGAAAAATGTATTTAGTCCATCTTTATGAGTTGCCAGTTTCCTGTTTCATCATTGCTGAAAAATCCAAGTCCAGAGTCTCCTCTGAGACTTAAGATAAACTCTTAGTGCTGAGCCCCTGTAGAAATTAAAATAAAGTTTAACACTGCTAACATACCATACAATGCCACTGAGGTAAGGTTTTGTTTGTCATTTTTTAAAGAGTTTGTCCTATGTTCTAGATGTTATACTGAGTATCATGAAGGTAACAACACACTCAGTCTTTTTGTTTGTTTGGGGGTTTTTGTATGTTTTGTTTTATTTTTTTGACAGGGTCTCACTATGTAGTGCAGGCTGCCCTTGAATTTACAGCCATTCTCCTGCCTCTGCCTCCCCAGTGCTGGGATTACAGGTGTGCACCATGTCTGGTGTCAGTCTCATCTTTTAAGTATATCACCGTCTGGTTAGTTGGAGTAGGTCTGCAGTTACATGGCCATTCACTAGATATTTATAGAGCAATAGCACAAAACTGATAATCACAAGTAATTATGGAAAAAGATTTGGTTAAGAACTAGAATCCAGACTGGATTTTGTCACCAAAGTGCTATCTGACTTTTGTGCCACTTGAGCCCCCAAGATTCTCCCTGGCTTTAGTGTTCTCTGCTTCCCTTGAGATCACTAGCTGTAAGAGGCATGCAGAACACCAGTAATGACATCGAAAGAGAATATATAATAGACCAGCACGGTGGCCATCACACGGTCATCATCACTATACTGGCTCCCAACTCTGCTCAAACACCAGGATTTGAGATGACTATCTACATGAATGGAGTGGGCAAAGCAGCAGAGGGGAACTGAAAACTTCAGAGGGAAGGAAGAGTATAGACAAACTCAAAGAGAGGTATGATTCGAAGGAGTAAAACTGGGAGGAAATGATATGGTAAGGAAATAACTGTGAGGAAAGGCTTGTATACTAGAATTAGATTCATATTGAAAATATAAACCTAGGTATGATGGTACACCCCTATGATCCTTAAAACTCTGGATGCTGAGGGAGGAGGATCACTAGTTAGAAGTCAACCTGAGTAACTTAAGGATTCAGCAACACCCTGTTTCAAGATTCAAAAGAAAAAGAAAAAGAAAAAGAAAAAGAAAGAAGGGCTGGGCATATAGCTCAGTGTGAAGCCTCTGGATTCAATTATCAATACCTGAAAGAGAAAGGGAATATCACCAATCATGTTTTTGGGAATGATGATTTAAAGGTAAAGGTGGCATCATCACAGATACACTCTGCTTCACATGATTGCATTCCCATTTGCCTCTCTGGCCAGAGAGATGGAAGATTCTTTTTGGAAGTAGAGCAAGATGTTGAAAGCCTGGAATATTGGTTGTATACCTCACGCATCCCTGCAGCCCACTGTCTCCTCCTACTATATGTCTGGTTAAGTTCAAGGGATTTCCTGGGACTCCGATCACAGACTCCAAGAGAAAACTAACATCACTCCTTCGCCACTGCACTCTGGTCTTTGCTGTTGACATATCTGTTTCATTTTATTGTTTGATATTTTTTCAGGCAGAGATTCTTCCATGTAGCAAGAGATGTTCTGTGAGCATCTCCTCTATTTTATGTCCTATTTGTAGTTACTCAGCTACAAGTTCCTTGCTGGAACCTTGAGAAGAAAGCACTTTTACAGATAAGGAAAGATGAGACTCCATAAGGTTAAATGACCCCCAAAGTCCTCAGATAAGAAGTAGCTAGACCAGGATTTGAACCCTGCAAACAGAGCCAGGACTAAGTGAGGCAACTGGTATATGGAAGGTGCAGCAGGTCCTGAATCTGAGGTGCTGCTGACTTTGATCTAAATGAACCTGAGAAGAGGTCCTTTACTTTAACATAGTCACTGCCCTGCTCACAAGGCCATGTGGCTCCAAAACTAAACTCTGAACTCTGTTCTCTCTCTCTCTCTCTCTCTCTCTCTCTCTCTCTCTCTCTCTCTCTCTCTCCAACAGCCTATTAGGAACTCACAGAGAAAAATGATTCTTAGGCAAACTCAGCACTGGAAATTCTAGCTCCCAAGTGTCTGCTAACCACAATCCCAGATGATTCTCTGACAAGACAGAGCCAGAAAATAAAGATAAATCACTGTCAGTCGCAACTGCTCCTGGAGGTGCACATAACACTCACATGTCAAGAGGCCCTTGGGTGTGATGTAACCCTTGCTGGACCTAGACAGGGATGCAGAAACAGCAGCTTTGAAAATAACAACTTTTACAGCATCAGAATGTCTGCGAGAGCAGTTGTATTCTCCAGTGACCTATAGGCTCCTCAGTTCCTTTAGCTTGTAGACAAACATGACACCCCAATTTCTTTAGCTGCAGCAGCTTTCCCTAGGGAAAATGACCCTGTTGGATTGTAAAGTTGTTAAAAATCTCAGAGTAGAATGGTCATTGAACCCCAGTCCAGAGATATGTGAGAAACAGACAGGTCTTTCCCATTCTTCTAGTATTTAGAACAAAGAAAGACTCTTGTGCCAAGCAGCAAGCTGTGGACATGAGGTCAGACAGGAGGACCATAAAGCCAACAAACAATGGTTGCATTAAAGAGGCAACCCAAGTCTCTCGGGGAGAGCAGTGAGCTCTGTCAACACTGGCATCAGGTTGCACAAAACACATGGACATCAAAATTCTGGCTATGTTTATATTTATATTCCTCGGGGCGGGGAGGGGGGGGAGCATACAGGAGTAAAGACACTAAGAAATGCCTTTGTTATTTGATTACACACTTCATTTACTCTCAACCCAGTTTCTTTCCACATTGCTCTTCTTTCAGGTTCGCCTGATTCTGCTTCATTCCAAATGAAATCACTTTATCTCACCCTCAACCAGTCTTATTCTAACCTGATACATCTCACCTCCCTCTGTATCCTGCATCCTATTTTGACCAGAAATATTTTGCGGCATCTTATCTCACATTCCACAATTTCATTTTGGCTGAAATCCATATATCTTTATGGCTAGACCCTCATGTACAATAAAAATTTCAGCAACGTTCTTCGGGTAGTATTCCTGTAGAAAAAGACACATGAACATAGACAAATTGGTAATCCAGGACTTGGAGAATGGGTATGAATGGACTCCAAATCCAGCTTCCATTTTCAAAGCCCCCAAATGCAGTATAATTGAATAAAATCACTATGAGAGAGATTTCCAGCGGTTAAAGTCGTACTCTTGCTCAAATGGACATTTTTACCAGTGCATGAGCTAGAGGCAAAGAAAGAAGTTAAGAATAGGACTAAAACTTGTTGAATACCTCCTTTCTGCTATAAGCTGAAAACTTGCCTTGTGCACAGTATGTCATTTCATTTTTGCTACCATATTAAAAGGTATTTATATACCCATTTTACAAATAAACTCAAGGCTAAGAAATCTTGGCAAAGTTGTACAACTAAATGATTTTAGAACCAATCAGAGAGATAACAAGGAGCCCATACCTTCACAATGCTTCTGACTTGTGGACTGATGATATCAGTACACAGTGTTAGTAGCAAGAGCATTGGCTGTGTTTGCCACAATCTTCTCACCAAATTTTCCCTTATAGCTGTGGGTCACATAAGCCATGAAGCAATATAGAGAGTGAGATACACATTGTAATAATAATATACATATTATAAGAAAAGTAGTTTAATCCAGCTTGGCCTTTCCCTTGAATTTATTTCACCCATGTATTACTTATTTATGTGTCAGTTCTCTCTGACTCTGTCTCTCTTCTCTCTCTCTCTTTCTCTCTCTCTCTCCAAGAAGAAAAACACTTTGTTTTGTTTATTACCATATACCCATCCTTTAAAATGGTGCCTAGGTATGTGGCAGTGTAAAGAAGCTGCTTAAATATTATGTTAAATGAATGAATGAATCGTATATTTGCAGAAGTTCTTGATATTTGAACTATAAGAAAAAGATGTGATCTAGTGGAGAAATTATTCTACACAACTATAAGATGGAAAATATGTTGCTTCATTACATTTAAATGACTAGAGCATAAATATTCTGAAACAAGAAGAGATGCTGACCCCACTAAAGTACTGGATGGAGTTCACTACTATTATAATAGACAAGAAAAGACTGTATGATATTTAGGGAGAGTCCCTGGGATAGAAAGGAGATCCAGAACACTTTCCTGTGGGTGTAAAGAGTATTTTGTACCACAATAGTTAAAGACTAACATATTGGAAGAGCCACAGACATGTTACATACATTCCAAAGACACATTAAAGACCTCTGGATGAACATCACATGGAGTAAAGTGCCGACATGAAATGATGATAGTCTACCACTATGAAATATTTAAAGCTCCCTGGAAATTCATTCACACTCTGAAAAATATACTGAACTAAAGGCTGGACTATCACTATACATACACATACACTGTCTTGATGGGATTCAAGCATTAGAGGGATATTGTATTAAACCCTAAAGAGACTTACTAACTCTGAACCATGGTATTTCTGTGTCTTCTGATCATGCTCATGTGAGAATCCTCTAAAGTATCCAACAGAGTCCTCAGTGAAGCCCAGGTCTGACTTCAAAGTTTACCAGTCTTAGCCATGCCCATAGATCATCCTCACTCTCACTCCTGCTATGGACACTGGGAGGACACTATTAAACTTTTCCTCTACCCTGCTGCAGACTCTGGCCATGGATGACCTTCTCCTTCATCCCTCTGTCTCCTCCCATTCTCAGCCCAGTCTCTATGCAAGCACTGAGTCTGGGCCCCAGAGCCTGCTCATGCTGCAAGCCTGCTAATTATTTATAAAGAAAATCAATCCTCATTCATGTGTCAGTAGACAGAATACCTCACTTCAGTGCAAATGCCAATTCCCTGAAGGAAATTTATTACAAAATAAATCCCAAGAATCTCAGGATATTATGAAAATGTATAATCAAGTATAACAAAGGGCAACAGGGGCTATAGTATGAATTGAGTACTGCAATCCAGTCAACAGTGGCTACTAGTGGATCCTGTCTTAAAGTTCCAATTGCCATGCAAGAATAATGTATCTACCTACAATTTCTGTCTACTGATGGTAGCTTTATATACAGTTTATGGAGATAATAGAGTCTCTGAAACCCAGTGCTGGTTTTGCAATTGACTTGAGAGTGGGGAAGATGGATGACCTTCAGTTCTTATGATATTTTAAAAATGACATGAGTATATGAGGTGGAATATACATTAAGAACAAAATGCTGATGATTGACACTGAGAAGATATGAGCATAGGAGCAGGATTAGTTGTGCAACAAAAAGAAGTACCAGAACACCTCTTCTCCCCTAGAAAATATCCCTTTCAAAAGCACAGGTAACAGAAGTAAAATTTATGAACAGCAGGCTAGTACATTCTTAAGGAATTGGGCATTGGGAATATTCAGTAAAAAAGACTCCAAAAATAGTGTCTCAACAGTAAAACAATAATAATAGTTTTATTAAGGCAATGGGAATTGTTTTATAATTATTTTGAGAAAACTTGAACATTTGTGAGTTGGAGTTATAATGGAAGAATTTCCTTTGGACCCAGTGAGGGACTGGCTGTGCCTTATAAATCGTGCTGCTAATGCACATCACACAGGAGATGGATGGGGAGGGGCTCCAGGGCCGGTGGACAGGATCACTGCTACGCCGTGGCTCAGAAAGCAACCGTGTGGGGCAGGCCAGCTCCCTGTCACAATTCGATACAAAAATGTAGATGTTCACTTTGGATCTTATTTACTTTTTTTTTTACACTAGAGAGACAATACAATATTTATACAGGTGAGTCTGATTTATTTCACTAGATATTGTTCAAATGAAAGGAAAAGAAAGTGGTCAAAAGGAAAGAACAACTGGTACAGGAGTAAGGAGAAAAAGAAAAAGGGAAAGATTATATACACACATGTATACATATACACATGTGTATGTAAATATATACCAGATAGATAACTATACTACTAATCTGTTCATCAAAAAAGTTTGTGTTTTCATTGTCAGATTGTTTGATCATTTGTTCCATGCCTAAATCTTATAACCTGAACAGCTACTTTCAAGATAACAATATGCAATACATTAACTAGTGTTAATTTCTTATTTCTTTTTTTAAATTCTGTACCATTTTTATAATTTTTTGTTTTTTTAAATAAATTTTTTTTAAATTCAGATGTTGTCATAGGTCACACAGATAGGGAACAGTGAGCCGGACTGTCTCATGCTCATCCCTGAATTCAAGAGCACGAAGCCCATGATGAAAAGCCTCTTCCTGAGGCCCCAGCTCTCTCCTAATGCTTCTGGGGCTCCACCTTGTTTCAGCTTCTTTAGGATGTAATTTATATTCTCCTTTTCCTTCTGTTATTTGTCAAAAACTTTACCTAGGCTCTACATCCACAAAGTTGCTCTCATCAATGGCAAGTTATTGACAAAGAAATATGTACAATGTGTTAATGGATGACAGCAGGCCAGCTCCTGATTTGGCAGATATTTATTAAGAGATCTTATGGACCAACACAGGTTTTCAGAGTCAGTAATCCCTATTAATTTGATAACAGAATAGCAAGGAAATGTCAGCTCTTTTCTCCAAATATATTTCTGGTAAACTCATAACACTTACTGATGAACCCTAGAACTAAAGAACAAGCAGGGCATCTGCAATGTTTGGAGCAGGGCCAGTTAACTTTAGACATCATCCCTGCCTGCTGCCATTATCACCTTTAAGTCACTCATAGGAACAGATGCTGTGAGACCAAAAGCTACAGTAAATATTTAAATTATTTTTAAACATTACTACAGTAAAAAAAAAAAACATTGCCATTAATTCCCCCCAAAATAACCCTTCTTGCTTTAAACTTATGTATCTTATCAATCTTGCTACTTCTGAAGCAGTGCTGGAAGTATTTTCATGAGTGTCTTTGGTAGACTGTCATGGCTGCCCCAAAGTCCTGAGTCAATTTGACACATTCACCTTTCATGGACATTTTCATTTTTGGGAAGAACCAGAAGTTAAATGATGCCAGGTCTGCTGAATAAAGAGGATGGGGATACGCTGTAATGTTCTCATTTGTAAGAAATTGCCATAAACATTTTTAATCAGTTCAGGACATGGAGACAACAATGAAAGGTAGTCACAAAATAGGACTTCCAGAAATATTTCGAGAAGTTGCAAGAACAAAGGGACAAGAGTATTCAGAGTGAGAGAGCGTGATTTTGGGGGAAGCAATGTGTTTTACACTATAGTTCTTTTTAAATGTAGACATTCATCGTATATTTTGGTCACACTTTTTGTATGCTTCTAGACAACACACTGCTCATTACTGTCTTATGACAGGCAGCGGTGAGGACTCAAGAACTGAGACAAGCATGACAGTCTGCCCTGAGCCCTGAGCCCTTGTTAACCAACCCTAGCTCCTTGTTTCTTTGACATGAAGCCTAATGAACCAGTTTTTAAGTTTTCCTAGCTGGACTACTCTAGTCTTAAAATGAACTGCTCTTCCTCCCAGCTCAGGGGCTTTCGGCTCTACTGATTGAATTGCATAATTTTATTTAATAAATCAGAAGAATTTTCAGTGGGTTTTGGGTATTTCCATTAGGGAAGATATATGTGGCATGGCTGCTGTTTGGTCATGTGTTTAATTAAATTAATGAATTAGTATCTCTGCTAGTGAAGATGCCAGGCACATAAACCCTTTATTCTTTAGCCCTAAGGCTTTACTCAGTAAGATTCCTAAGTTTTAGCACAAACAGATTTTTGAAAAACAGAGTTGGGTTACTTTCTCTTCTCCCACCAAAAGACCTAGTTACACCAACGTCAAGAAATTCGTTGGTTTCTACTTCTAAAGCTAAGCTTGCACAGCCCACCCATATTATGTGCTCCTTCTGGATCCCTGGATCTCTAATTCCTCCTCCTCACCCTCCTCCTTATGTCAGAACATCAGGAAGACCACACATGGCAGCCTGACCAAGGACTCCCCTGCTAAGAGGAACATTTCAATGAGGACCTAACTCAAACCTAAAAGACGAATGTACAAACACAGTGGTCTCTCAGTAGCCACAGGAGATTGATTCTGGACTCCCAAGGATACCACAAATCTGCAGATGCTCAAATTCTTTATTCAAAATGGTATAATATTTGCATATAACATACACATATCTTTCTGTACACATTCAATCATCTCTAGAGTGCTTATGATTCCTAATATAATGTACATGCTGTGTAAACAGTTGTCATGCTGTATTGTTTAGCAATTAATGGCAAGAAAAAACAGTCTATGCATGTTCTGTGCAGGTGCAATTTTTTTCAAGTATTTTCAATCTGCAGTTGACTGAATCTCCAGCTGTGGAAACTGGACAAAAGGGTTCACCATGCTTCCCCACATCACTTTATGCACACTAACAACACACCACTTGATCTGTCCATTTAAAAATACATTTTAAAAAACTAAGGAATGAAACAAAATTAGTGTTCCGTCCCCATGCAGCAGGAAGGGAATATGTGCTGTGTAGGGAAGCATCCCTGAAGTCACCGAGGACTCCTCTTCAACACGGAGTGAATGCTGCCCAGTGAAAGAAGTGCCACCACACAGTTGCCTGCCACACACCCACACCGCCTCCATCATCACTTATTGGACTCCGTGACTCATATTTTCTGTGGCTGTAACTGGCTTCTGGAGTTTTGCATAAAGCAAATGAAGCTGTAATCAAGGTCTTTGTCACTCTCCCACATTTGCATCGAGTGAGTGTTGCAGTTTGGGGACAGCTCATCAGTCCTCAGTTTGCTTAGAAAGAGGTTTCCTTTTTTTTTTTTAAGGAACAAAAGGAGAATAATTTTAAATGGACCCTAAACATTTTAAGACTATGATTTTGGAGACACAGCAGACAAAAATATTCTAATTCTTCTTTAGCTTACATTGCTAATATGTTGGTCCAAGCAAGCCAAGGACTGGACTTATAAGCAGAGAGAGGACACCTCTGAATCAGTCTACAGTACTGCTAGGCTGCTTCATGGCTGGATCAGGGAGGAGCAGCACACTGAACAGTATTCACAGCTCCACAGGCAATGAGAGAGCCCCGAAATCCATCCCTAAGACTGGTCATTCATAAAGGAGGAGTAGCCTAAAGTGAAAGGGTCACCCAGGGCCATATAGTGCACAGTGGCATGTCCACTCAATCTATAAGGCCTAGATTCAGGCCCTGGAAATAAAGTTGTCTGGCTATGTAACTAGATGCATTCATGGTTTTCACTTGTTTTTCTTTTTTCCAAAGAAAACATTACCAGGAAGCTTTTTATATGAGTCAGATATAGAGGAAACAAAGGGAGGGCCCAGGGTCTTCCTCACTCTGAGAAAAGCTCTTTACATAGCACTCTGTGGAAACAACCCCAGGGAACCTGTATTAATTTACCATTGCTAAAACAAAACACCTGAGACATAACTTTATACAGAGAACAAGTCCATTTAGCTCACAGTTCTGGAGATTCAAGATCATGAAGTTTGCATCTGCCCTATTCTCATGAAAGCCCTTCCAAGCTAGTTATATCATGACAGTCATGTGTGCCAGAACTGACATCACCAAACAGCAAGTCAGAGAGAGAAAGTGGGGTCCCATAATCCCTTCTGAGGGCACAACCCCAAAGACCCACACACTTCCTACCAGGACCCACCTCCCAAGATTTCCACCACCTCCAATGAGCATCAAACTGAGGATCAAACCTTTAATTGAAATGGACTCTCAGGGAACAGAATAAGACAGTTAAACCAGATCCAAACCACAGCGTACTTCTCCTAGACACTTTCAGGTTCATTGCCCAAGTCCCCGGGTAAGCTAGGAAGTAAGGTTCCTGCCAATCAACCAACTCTGATTCTGAGCTAGCAAGTCAGGCCTTACAGTAATTATACAACTTTTGGGGTAATTCTACATGAAAAAAAAAAAGAGAGAGAGAGGAGGGGATACTGAGAGTGAATGGTGGACAGGTAAATATTATGAAATGACTGTCAATTTTTTCATCTTCCTGAAAAAATGATCCTCTATCTCTCCATTGTGTTGATCATTGGTGATATTTGCCAAGTGTTTCTAGCTCTTTGCCTTCTGGACACATGGCAGGAGTGGCCTTTCTGTCCCTCCCTTATGATTACATGGGGTCATAGTCCTGGACTATGAACTATGGTGAGTGAGCATTTGATTACTGATGCCAGGCCCAATGATGCTCTCTTTGCTCTCAATGTTTGAGACAGCAGCTTCCTGGGGTATGAATGAGTTAAAATAACCCCTACTCTGCCCCAGTGACCCATAGTGAATATGAGGCAAGGGAACATTTTGTTGTTTTAAGTCACCGAGATGCAAAGATTATTTGTTACTGACACATAATCTAACCAATCCTGAATAACACATTCCTCCATGACATCCACACAATTTCATAAGACAAAGGTCAAATTCATTGGACTCACATCAGAAAAGTAGTGGCCAGTTCATTAACTAGTATTCATAAGTCTAATAAGTGTCCTGTCTCATGCTAGTCAGACATAAAAAGGAAAAGCAGGTTCCCTGTTCTCAGAGGATCACTGTTTTTTCTGGAAATACACAATTCATTCAGGAAGACAATGGAAGGTATTTCAATATTAAAAAGTGAAGATGATTGCTACAAGTGCTAGGAAGTTCTATACTAGAAGGTGTTGTGGACTGAATATATGCACCCCATACTCCAAATTTATATATTGAAGCTTTAACCCCAATTGTGGCTATATTTGAGTAGAAGTAGCTAAAGTAAGATCAAGTCATAAGGGTGGATCCTTCATCTGATAGAACTACTGTCCTTATGAAAAGAGACAGCGGAAAGATCACTCTTTCTTTCACTGGTGCAAAAAATAAAAATGTTGCACAAGGACAGAGTGATGAGGCGACAGTATGCAACCCAGGAAAAGAACCCTCAGTGGAAACCAGCCCCACTTTATCTTAATATTGAACCTCCAGAACTTTGAGAAAATAAATTTCTAGTGTGTAAGGTGTCCAGCATGTGACATGTTGTTATGGCAGCCCAAGCCAAAAAGACAGGTGGGGAAATATAATTCTAGGTAAATTTCCAGGAAGATCCTCAAAAGGAGATAATGTTTTATTTCTGTCTTGAAGAAGGAAGCTGAGAATAGCTATTATTGCCATCTCCTTTGCATATATAATCTCTTTTCATCTTTTAATTTTTATTTATATAATGATTGGCACATAATATTTGTAAGAGGCAATGTTATAATGAGGAGAAATAGGTTCTAGGTTCTATACCATAATGGACGTACATAACTCATAGTGCATTGTATATTTCAAAATGGCTAGGCGAGAGGATTTTGTATGCACTCACCACAAAAGACTGACATTTTAAAGTGATAGATATACTAATTGCCCTAATTTGATCAATGTGTGCATGAATCAGAACAGTATATTTGTTTTGTTTTGTTCTACTTTGCTTTGTTTTGTATTTGATTTTTGTTTTGGACCTGGGGATTGAACCCAGGGCTTTCATTAAGATATATATTCCAAGTCTTTTCTTCATTTTTTTTTTGAGAGAGAGTCTCATTAGGTCAATAAATTACCTAGTCTGGACTCAAACCTGTGATTCCCCATCCTCAGATTCACGTAGTTCTGGGATTACGGACAGGTGCCACCATGCCAACTGTCTTTTCTGTTTTTAGTAACTTTACAAGATAAAAGTTATCATCACCCATTGTGAATGAGGCTTAAGAGTTAGAGAGTAGAAAGTACCAGACACACCAGATCCACGGATTTCCTGGCCCTTTTCTACCTGACAGTGAAGATGCACAACTGTTGCTCAAAAGAAGGACGGGAGAGCTCTGGCTGCCTGGGAGATGGTATTTGTGAAGCAGAAGAGGGAGGGAGCCCTACAGGGGAGCAAGAGTGGCTGCACAGAAGCAGCGGAGGGGGAGAAGGTCAGGGAGGCTGCAAGGAGATTATGTTCTGTGACTTCACTGGATTCCTCATTCCACTTTAGGGGTGAAGGGAGTCCCTCATAGTAATAGCTAAAACATGTAAATATAAAAGTATATATCTTAAAATTGTTTCTGGGCATCCGTAAACTCTTGTGATAAGATTTTATGGACATCATAAAAATTAATCCATGTCACATGTAAAGTTGTACCAAAAGAAATCTCTCTCTCTCTCTGCTGTTTTACAATTCGATTTATTTCATCATCTTGACACAGCCTTGAGACATAAGCCTCATCCATGAAAAATTAGACTTCAAGTTGGCTGCTTTCAGACAACCAACCTTAAGAAAGAAAGACGGTGAGCAAGTATCCTTATTGCTCAGACCTCCTTGTTGTCCCAAATTTCACACTCCAAAATAAGAAAAGTTTACAAGTTCCTGATTTAGACTTTCCAGAACAGTGCTTTACCTCTCTGCCCAGCAGCTGGCTCAGCCTTTTCCCCTGCTGCTTTAACAGCCTTTTAGGTAATAACCTTTTTTATTAAGACAAAACCCCAAACTCTTTAAGCCCCAGCAGGCACAAGCTTAAAAAATAAGGCACTCCAGGTTGCCACGGCGAACCGCTGAAAGTTCTGTGTACCACTGTCCTGAGTTTTGCTCTCCTCAAGAGTAGACAGATATTCCTGTCCTGCAAAGAACAGAGCAATTTCAGTGGTCCATTAGCTCTTGAAATTTCATGCAAAATATTGGACAAATGTGTATTTTTTTTCCACAGAAAAGGTCTGCGGTGGAAACATCCATCCTAATGGGGTGTGGGCCTGCAGAAACAGTCACAGTTTACAGGAACAGAGATCTTCCTCCCAAGAAAGCCAAGAAAAAAAGGTGTTGAATGTGGAGACATGCAGAAACAGGTTCAAAACTTTTCTGAATTAAGATAATCTGTAGCCTTAGGCAAGGGACTAGAAACTCAGTTTCTTCAAGCTAGTATCACACTCTTTCAATTTCTCTATAGAGGTGTGGTAGAAACCAGAGGTAAGGTCCACAGCAGGCACTCAGCAAACCTGTTCGCACTTCAACACTGCTATCCAATCTGAGATTAAATAAATGACATTTTTTACTCAGAAGGCAGTCTTCACGCAAATCTGCAAAAATTGTTCACTATTCAGTTCAATAAACTGTGGTATACACTTGTGGGAATGGAGACCACTAGTCAGGGGAAGGTCTCACGGATAGCCATCATCCAGGAAGGGAAATGAATGGAGGGAGCAACGCAGTGATGGGTTTATTGGGCCACTGGTATGCGAGATCCACCATTACCTCCTCTGGCTGTGCTGGGAAGGTTAATTTAGCAGACGGCCTCACACTCCGGTTTTAGTGTGAGCACCACGCTTAATCTTTTTGAGAATTCTCATGTCCAATAAATTTACCTCTTCAGGTAAATGAGCAAAATAATACCTGCTTCACTGTTGACAAAGAAAAGGATGAAAACAAAAGAGAATCTTGGATAGTGTGGAACACAGTGAGCATAAAACAACTCTGAGAAGTGTCAAGGGCTGAAAATGCAAGAAACGATCAGCAGAATCCACACTGTGATGTTTATCATCAATCCACAAAAATATCTTTATAGGACAAATAAGCAAACTATGTTAGAGACCAAAAGGCTTGTGCTGCCCATATAAGTAAAATTATCTGGCTCAGACAATGGGAGGCAGACCATCTGTCCCCTTTTTCCTTTTTATTTCACCCAAGACATATAAGGAAATGTTGCCTGATTCTATCTGCGGGCTCTCATTTCTTTGATGACCAGTGTGTGCTAATTACCTAGTTTTATATTTTCATGAAGTGTCACCCATTAACAAGCTCCTTATGTCATTCTAACAATGAAAACCTCTTCCTTGTCTTTCTTCTCCTTCCACTGTGCTGCTCCCCACCACCACATGCATTCCCGATTTTCCTTGTCTGTCCTTGCTTTTCCACTTCTTCTTGCCCACAGTGATATCTGAGATCTTCCATGTAATAAGATTATGCTCATCCCTCAAGATCCAGCACAAAGGTCACTTGACAGAGCCTTCTCTACTGCTCATCCCACTGCAGTTCATGCTGGCATCCATCCTCTGCACTCTCCTAACTCATGGAACCTGGGAATGCTGCATCATTTGTCATGCAAACTGAAAAAAATCTTAAGAACCAAAGGGGTAACTACTATTGATCCCCACTGGGACAACAGGCATAAATGGAGTCTGTCCTGGGATAACCAGAACACACAGACATACTAAGTCTCAGCTACAAATGATGTCCCTTTACCCAAGTGGTTCCCGGTATTATTTTACTGCCCATTATAAGAGTCTACTCTCTCCAGCTGGACTCCATTGGAAGAAAACTTGCCTACCTGCTGTACCACTGCTCCACCTTCATCAAGGAAACTGTCTGATTCTGGAAAAGATTCTGCAGTGTTCATTTGTAAAAAGACCGAAAGGTTTATTACTACATGTGCTCTCAAGAAGATGCTTCTGGAAGAAAGCAGAAAGAGGCAGAGAGAAATGTTAAACTTTGAGATAACTGAGGCTTCAGACCATCCTATAGGCAGCTAAAATGCTGAGACAGCCCTTTAGGGTTGTTCCAAATGGAAGCAAGGGGCAACTGTATCTGTGTATTAGTCATCCAATGCAGGCACCCCTCATTTAGGGAGCATGACTTGGCCAAAGCACCTTCCTCAAGTCCAAGATGATTTCTAGAGAACGACATGGTTCTGAACACTCCAGGCAGCTGGAAAAATGAGTGACATGGAATTTATATTGATTTTTTATTGATGCATAAAAAATGTTTGTGTGAAAACTTAGATACTTAAAAAGCTCATATTTACTAGCTTGCATTTCAGTGATTCCAAAGTCTTGCTGGGCTTGGTTGGTTTCTCTGCTTAGACTCACAAGGCTGAAGTCCAGGTGCCATCTGGGCCACTTTCTTAGCTGAAAGCTCCTGAAAGTTTCTTTGGAGCTCACTCAGGTTGTTGGCAGAACTCAAATCTTTGCAGTGAAATGTCTGAGGTCCTTATACCCTTTCATTAGCCAGGCACTGCTATCACCTCCTGTGGGCTGCCTTCAGTCCCAATCACATGACCCTCTCCAGAAAACAGAACCCTTCCTTCATCTGAATACCCAACCTTTTTAATTTTTTATTTTTCTGTCAATGATCATTAGAGCCAGATTGAAGGGTTCCTCCAATATACTAGACCCATCTAGCTAATCTCCATATAACTAAGGTCCATGCACACAAAATTCAATTAAATCAGCAAAATCTGCTCACATATTGAAACTGACATTTCAGTGACTAACAGAACAAAGTGTGAGCTAACCATAGACTCATTGAGATCACCTTAAAACTCTGCTTACTGCAGACCTCAAGGTGTAATGTTTGCGCACTATTAAATACAGTAAAACAGATTACATCCTAACTTTGTCAATTGCCTGCTTCTATCATAGAATATCACAGACTGGTTAAATTAGAAACAATAGAAATGTATTTGGATCTTGTCTGGGAAGTCCATCACTGATGGACCACTCCTGGTAAGGGTTGCTGCATCATAGCATGGCATATGGGAAAGGATGCCAGTTCACTTGAGATGAACAGAGGAAATTGGGCCCAACTCACCTTTTTCTTCAAGAACTCATGGTAATCAAACCATTCCTGTGGTAATTGCATGTATCCATGAATTAGTCATCTCTTAATACTGTTACAATGGCAGCACTTTCCAGGGAGTCCTTTCTTGCTCTTTCCTTACAGATACCTGTAGCCAGCCCTGTCTTCAATCCACTTTTCCCTTTTCTCTGTTTCTTCCAAAAGCATATGTCTTGAACTTAAAAGCTGATGTCCTAGTCAATTTAGGCTACTATAGAAATGTGTTATAAACTGCATGGTTTATAAACAAGAAAAAATTTGTCTTCTCACAGTTTAGGAGGCCAGAAGTTTGATACCAAGGTGCAGGATGGCTGGCTTCTAGTAAAGACACTCTCTCCAACTGACAGATTTTTAACTTCTTATTGTATCTTCATATAACAGAGAGCTTTGGAGTCCCTTTCATAAGTGCACTAATCTTGAAGTCCCTCCTTCAATACCACCACACCGGGAGTTTGGTTATGTTTAGGATTTCACCATATGAATTTTGAAACACACATTCAGTCCATCAGAGCTACTAAGGATGCTTAAACATGCTTGAAAACAAGCACAGCAAATTCCCAAGGCCAGTCTTCTGTATGAAGACTGAGCAATCAAAAGCTTTTAAATAGCAGAAAAGATAGGTCACGCTGCATCCACAGCCACCATGGGTTGACTGGGAATGATAAAGCCAGGGATCAAGAACAGATGATATTATGGAAGAAGTGACCCCAAAATACCCATAAGCTTTTGCCCTGGAGCTTCCCATGTAGAGGGGATGACCCCACTTTGCCCAAAGCTCACAAGTTCATGATAAGGACAAGGATCATTTTATAGTTCACTATAGCAGCTAGTACCCTTACTAAATAGGAAATCACACACTTGAATTGAGTAAGCAGTCTATCCATTAAAGCAAAAATAGGTTTTCTGAGAAAATGAAAATCATTAATTTATCTTGAAATTTTACTGGGGGAAAATACCGTTGTATTAGAATACAGGTGGGAGATAAAAGATGCTGGAGCACTCCATTCTTCCTTTTATTGATGAAGTAGAATGCATCAAAGGACCATTAAAATTATATAGAAGCTTCATAAGCATCTTTCATATCTTTCTCCGTCACTTTCATGTCTTGAGAGCAACATTTCTGTGACAAGATTGGCCACTCATACACGCATGTACTCACAGGCTGGATTATTCATCCACTTATTTATTCATTCATTACTTAAACAGGTAGATTCTGATTACTGAGGGTGGGCCAAGTATTGTCCTAGTTACTCAGGCTCTGATCACGGATAAATTAAGTTCCCTGCTTTGAAGTAGTGACAGTTAAATGGGGGAAATGAAGGAGAATTAGGTAGGCAATTAAGAACCAGAAGTTCTCTGGTCTTGAAAGTTTAGAAAAGGAACATTTAACTCAGATGTAGGGCAAGGAATCAAGCAAAGCTTCTAGATTGAGACCTGAAGTAAAAGTAAGGCTTAAATGGTGAAGAGGGAAAAGAGAAAGAGAAAAGCAAAGAGAGCTTGAGTGAGCAAGGTGCTGCACCCCCAGAAAGGATCATATCTACTGGCTCACAGAAAATTTGTACTAGTTCAGTAAGACCAAAGCAAATGTGTTTACAGGGAACAAAAGGAGAGTGGAGGAGGAGGGAAAGATTCCAAGGAAACACTGGCAACAAATGAGATTGGAAAAATACGAAAAATGTTATGGCTAATCAAGGAAGTCTTCCTGAAGTGATGAATTTTGATCTGTGACTTGAAAATCGTGGTTAGGTTAGACCCATGCTAGAGTATGGTGCAGGGTAGCTGCAGATCCAGTAAGGCACATTCATAGCAAGTCGCTTGTGTTACTGAGTCCCACACTTCACTTATACATCCATCCATCCATCCATCCATCCATCCATCCACTCGCCAAGTTTTACCTGACTTTCTAGTATATGACAGTACTCTGTTAGACCTAGCAGTGATCTAAGTGGAATCAGACATGAACCTATGCCTTTGACTTACACTTAAACCCAAATTCAGCCTTTGTGGTTTTTCAAAAGTTTCGAAATTTCACTGCAATTAGAGGGCAGGGATGGTGATAGCGAGTGACAAGAGCTACATGGAGTACTCAAAAAATTGATGGGTTATAAATTCATCTCTCTGATGTCAGAAACTAGAACCTTGAAAAGAATGAAGTGCATGGGTTTGGAGGGCACTTCTGAAATGCCAGGTACTTGGGAGGCTGGGAGGCAGCCTCAGGAGGACTACAAGTTCCACATCCAACTTAGCAAGACTCTATCAAAATTTAAAAAGAAATGAGGAACTGAGGCTGCAGCCCAGTGACAGAACACTTTCTTAGCATGTGCAAGAAACAGGCTTCCATTTCCAGGATTGGAAGTAGGAAGGGCCGGGGGTGGAGCTAGGAAGGAATGAAAGAGAGAAGAGAGGGGAAGAGAAAAAAGTGGCATTCACGTGTCAGAAAACCTATTCCTGACCACATATGTAATTCTGTAAAGACTAGGACTGACTAGCCTCTGCCCATTTTCCCTCTTGACTATGGATATTTTGCCTCATAAAAAGTTCCTGCTTGCAAGCATAGAGCATAATCCTCACATGCAGTAAGGGTTTGGCATTGGAAATTCCTCTGTTAACACTCACTGGCTGTCACATTTTGCTGAGGTGGTTTAACCATTCTGACCCTCTGTTTTGGTTTCAAAATGAGACAGGTACTATCTGTCTTGTAGAGTTGTTAAAATGAAAACCTTCAGTAATGCCTATCAATAACAGTTAATTTTTTTAAGGAAAAAAAGTTGTGCAGTACACATGCACCAAAATTCTGCTATAGTAGGTAAAAAGGATCAGAGTTCAGGGAGAGTTTTAGGAAAAGACAGTTTTCAACTCAACCTTAAAAGTCATCAGAAGGGTCCATGAGAGTCACTCGAAGGATGCATTATAGGGGAATTTTTCCAGACATTAGTTCATTCATTCATCAAATAAATAAAACTCACCTTTGTGTTTGCTTCTGCTAATCCCACTGTGTCTGGTTATTTTTCTCCTGTGGCTAGGACAAAACACCCAACTCCCAAAATGAAGGAAGGAAAGGTTTATTTAGCTTATAGTTTCTAGAGGTTTCAGTCAATACTCAGCTGGCTCCAAGAGGGGGTGGCATGGCACTGGGGCAACACATTAAGGCAGCACCTAGCGAAAGCAAAAGGAGGTAACAAGCTTCTTCTCCTCCTTAATATTGTAGACAGGCCACCACTACCCCCAGGGCAGGTGTAGCACTCACAAAAGTCTCTGTGCTCTCCTCTTGCACAGCATGAAGATATTTACAAAGTAAGGATGCTGGCTCCGTGCTGAGTCTCTGTTAAACTTCTGAACTTCTCAGGTTGACACAGTGTATCAACCATAATACACTGCATAGAATATTTGTCTCATATATTATCATCCAGTATTTTGCTTTCAATTCAACCCATATTTCAACAGTGGACACATCCTGTTTGATCCCCAAGGTAGTCACTTGTCCACCCATTTATCCATCTCTGTAGTGCAATCACACTGCAGTAGCCATAGACATCACATCAGTGATGACAGCATTTTCTTTTCTTTTTTTCTTTTCTTTTATTTTTCTCTTTGTATATGTGACTGTCTAAAAGGCAATCTCACTGACAGCAGTGATCATGTCTGCTTTTTTTCAATCTCCAGCAACAGTAGAGGCTTAAAAATGTTTGTCAAACCAAATATGTGTGGTGCTTTATAATTTAAAAAGGGTTCCTGTCTGAGGTGCTCCTCAGGAAATCCTTAGAGTCAGAATGTGGAATCAAAAGCAAAGAAAGTGGAATCACAATGAAATGTAGGTGAATTTTGGTTGCTTCTTAAGAGGAAGGATTTCTAACTGTACACTGTGGGCAGGTCTCTGACCTTACCCACTGGTAGAACTAGGGGAGACAAAGGGAAAGTGCATATTTTCTAAGAAATACAAAAATCTAGCAGGGCAAGGTGACTCACGCCTATAATCCCAGCACTAGGGAGGCTGAGGCAGGAGGATCATTGTGAGTTTGAGGGCAGCCTGGGCTACAAAGCGAGCTCAAAGCCAGCCTGAACTGCATAGAGACCCTGTCTCAAAAAGACAAAAAAAAATCTTTCAGAGAGGCTTTAGCAAGAATTTAAGTAAAAGGACAAAGAGTAAGGATTTGGGTTTAAAAAAATGCTAAATTCTAACTTTCTATCAGGTTTAAGCCCAGTCATGTGAGACAGAGACAGAGGAAGAAGGAGAGAGAGAACATAACTCTTGTCTCTCTTTTCATCTGCAATACCTCCTGGATTATGGTGAAGATAAAGTATAAAATGTGTATCAAGCAAATAAACAGCTGACAGTAACTTGTCTTTCTCCAACCTTCCCTTGGAGTTTGTGACGTACAGTATTTCCACACTGGAAGAAAACCAGCAGCAGGGACCTCGTGCAGTGGGTGCCATGTAAACTGCGACTCCATGGCTATTCCACTGAAGAAGGGGATAAGAGATAGTTCAGAACAGATTGAACCTAGAAAAGCAGAGAAAATGTATAAAGTGTGTGGTTCAAGAAGTAGTGATATTAAAGTGAGTTTATGTCTATAGTGTAAATGTGCCAGGGTGCGTCCTCAGACACATGTGTTTATATAGGTTTATTTGTGTGCATACGTGTGCACTTCTGTAATGTGTATAATAAAGTAGAGATACGGGAAATGAAGCTGGAAACATAGGGTGAGAGTAGGGAAGCCACAACCTAGACAAGAGAAGTAGGGATCGTTTAGTAGTATTGTGGGGGTGAGTCTTGGAACAAACTGTTACACAGGGCCTGCTAGAGGCAGAGATAAGAGCTGGAGAAGAGAGAAGCAGCAATGGTCCACTACATGGAGAGTTCCCACACAAGCTGAGAAAGGAAAGGACAGTCACTGCAGGGAAGTCAAACTGAAACCATTTTCAGATGGCAGGTTAATGGGCAGAGGAGGGGTTAACCCCAAGATGTGAGGCAGAGTCACTGGGGGAATGTGATATCACCAAGGGGCCTATAGATCAGAGGGATATGGAAAGAGCCAGGGCCAAATAGTCAATCAGGCCTCTTGGTTTGGGGGCAAGGGAGAGAATCCTTTTAAAGTTGTATACTGAAGTTCAAACCCTCATTTAAAAAAGAAAGAATCACCTCCTGAGTATTCTATCATTAGAAGTTTATTCCAAAAGGTCTTCAAACCTCTTGAGTTCCTCAGAGAACTTTCATTTGAAGACAAATCCCAGGGAAAGGTACCACCTTCTCCTCAGTTAACCAGTGGTCCATGGAAGAAGTGAGGTAATGCTCATTAGTTATCAGGCCAGAAAGCTCTCAGAGGACAACAGGACCCCACAGAGAGGGTTTTGTGTGAAAGCTGTAAAAAAGATGTAAGAAAAATGCTACAGCACTCTGGGGGTGGTAGAGGAGTGAACATTGCCATGAGGGGAATCAGAGACAACCGGACATTTAATCTGGGGCAGAGGACCACAAGAGGAGGAGGCAGGCAGGGGGCAGATGTGATAGATTTTTTTAAGGACCAACCTGAGACCAAGACAGGAGCAATTTCCTTAATCTTCAACACATTCCGAAGAGATATAATATTGCTATGGCTTTAGGCTCAGGTTGAGGCAGAGGCATTGTCTTGTCTTCCCGTCCTCTCTCATCCCGACAGATCAAAAACATCAATTTTGCAGCCACATTTTCCCTAGTAGATGAATGGTTACATGATTCTTGTCTGTCTGTCTGTCTGTCTGTCTGTCTGTCTGTCTGTCTGTCTGTCTGTCGGTCTGCCTGTGTAAGAAGGAAGCTGGCTTGATAGTCACAACGCCAGGCTGCACAAACTTAGCTTTGGGTGAACCTCACTAAATTCTCAGCCGAAAGCCCCATAAACACACAATACCCCAGGGCTCTGACTGATGCCACCACCACCTTCACACACCCATTTCACCCAATGGCATTGTTTCCTTCTTTACAAAACATGTGTGATTGTAGGGTATTGGAATCCAGAGAAACATCTCCAGCTAAAAAGCAAACTGTATGTGGCCTCCAACAGCAGAACATTATGATTAGTGCTCAGCCAATTTTACATTGTTGTCACATAATAGAGCCTTAGGACATACAAATTCTCTTAACAAACAGTACCGCAAGAAAGAAACATCGCAACTCTTCCAATAAGAGTGAATAACACCCAAGTCACTTATTCTATGCTCTCAAATAATTACAGGATTTCACTGAAAGATGACTTATTTTGCAGTTTTATTTTGTACAGAATAGAATCAATTCATCTAACAAATATTTTACTGAACACTTATTATGAGCCAATACTAATTTGTAACTGTCATTATGTATTCATTTTAGTACTGGGCACAACTCTACAAGAAATAAAAAACATACTAATAATACATAGAATAGCAATTTGAGAAAGCCAGGAAAGACTTAAAATTCTAGAATTCCAACCTTCCCTCTAGAATATTAATACACTGTGTAGAGCACCTTGTAACTTCAGCTGCAGTAACCAGGACAAGGGACATGTTCTTTAAGCAACAGCCCAAGTTCTTCTGTGACCCTTAGAATTCCCCCACCTGGGTTCTCTGAAGTTTTTATCTACAAAAAGAAACATTCTTCAAAGACCCTGTCTTTCTTCTTCCCCAAACTATGACAACTAATATTTGTTACACATTTTCTAGCCTCCATAGATATTTTTTCTTTTCATGTTTTATAATTCCCTTTCTTGGTGCTTTCTCATTGTTAGAAATACATGGAAAAATATAAGAATAAGCCCAAGGCTAAAGTTTCAGAAAATTAGTAGTAATGAACCATGGCTACCAGTCACAGTGAAGCCACCAGGATGTACCGCATGTAAGTGGCCTTGAGTTAACAAAGAGATTTGGGGTGTCCAGGAGATTCAAAAGACTCCTCCAACTTTTACCTCTTTAATTTTTGTGCACACTTAGCCATTACCTCCTTGTCTAGAACTGGACAACCTGACCACAATAGTAGGTAGATATTGGGTTTTTGTTGTTTCAATTTTTATTTTAATTGTCTATCATGTCCCACTCCCTGGCACATAAGGCAACATCAACAAGAAGACAAGGTTATCACCTGATGGATATCACCCTCAACTCAAGCTGTTACAACAAAGTATCTGTTATGGTTAATACACTGTGTCAACTTGAGAAGTTTAAAAGTTTAACTAAGAGACTCAGCCAGAAAACTGGGTTCTTACTTTGTAAACATCCCCATCCTGTGCAAGAGAAAAGCAGAGAGATTTTGTGAGTGCTACAGTGATGCGGGGGGGAGGGCTGCATACAATATAAAGGAGGAAAAGAGTCTTGTTCTTACCCCCTTTTGTTCTGGCTGCTTTTGACAGCTGTTGCCTTGAAGTGTTGCTCTGGCGCCAGGACACCCTGCCTTGGAAACAATTGATTAGGCACTGAAAGCTTCCCAGACATGAGCTAAATAAGCCTTTCTTTCCTTCATTTTGGGTGTTGGGTGTTTTTCCCAGCAAGGAGAGAAAAGTAACCAAGACAGTATCATAGCTATGATGACTTATAAGCAACAGAATTCTCTCATAATTCTACCAGCCAGAAATCCAAGATCAGGGTTCCAGCATAGCTGGATTCTGATGAAGTTTCTCTTCTGGGCTGCATACTACAGAGATGTCCCCATGTGTCCTCATATGCTAAGAAGGGAAGGCTCTCTGGGGATCTTTAGAAAAGGGCACCAATCCATTCATGAAGACTCTGCCCAGATGACCTAACTACCTCTGAAAGTCCCCATCTACTGACACCAACACTTTCGAGGTTAAGAATTTCACATATGATTTTGAGGACGACACAAACATTCAGTCCATAATGATGTCAGAGTGTATTTGTTTGCTGGACTCACCTGTCATCATTCTGTGACACAAACATTGCTTTGTAATCAAATTTCACACATGTTACCATTCTTTCATTGGTTGATTTCTCACCTTAATATATGACTTATTTTAATTATGTTTTAATCATTTTCTGTTGAAGAATTTTATGTTCTCTGATTAGTAGCAACAATTCCATAACTGTTGGAGCAAAGGATATCACTGTCACTGTATGAATTATATTTTATATGAAAACTTTTGAAGAGTTTTCAGAACAAATGGTACTAAGATTTTGGCAGAACTTAAAACATCAGACTAATTAGAATTAGCCATATTCTACAGAAACTACAGTGTGGGAATACAATGGAAAACAAAGAATCCTGGAGTGAAAATGTGCACATGGTAAATAAGAAGCATATAACCTGGAGAAAGTCATCAGGACACGTCTGCTTGGGGTAGAGGCCTTGAAGAAAAAAGATTGACTGCTTTTGCCAACATGTAGACACTAGGCCCTATCATAACAGGAAAAACAGGAGAGACTTGGCAGAGCCTAGAGCCCAAACTTGTATGGAATCCAAGAAAAGATGGCTGTTAAAGACAACCCAGGTGGCATAGGCCTGGATGGGGAGGATCATGGTGATCTGATGCACTTATCCTTCCATTTGCTAAGATTCCAAAAGTCATATAGAGAGAGAGCTCATTTAGTGTCACACTTGGAAACAAAGGCCATAGATTTTCCACATGTGAGTAATCTATTCATGTGTTCAAAAAAAGATCCATTTCCTACTCCACCATACTGTATTAGCACAAAAGGCAATTAAATGATATGCAACATTGTTCTCACCACATTGTAGGAGTCCAAGAGGATATTCACAGATGTCTACAGGACCAGATGGTGTACAGTAGGTGGACACCTTCACTGAAGCTACAGTGAAGGAAAAAACTGATCTAGAGACCACATGGCCCCGCTAGCTATACCCCATCATGTAATACCAGTGTAATGGAACCCTATCACTCTCTGAATGGAAACAGAGTGGAAGTCATTTGAGGAAAGAAAGGAAGCATTAAGGTCAGGTCTGCAGGGTGAGCAGGGATATAACTATCCCTGTCTGCATTCACCCAGAGATAGAAAAGGCAAGCCACAGCATGGCCAGGGTCAGTCTGCCTAGCAAGTCCTTCAGATATCATGTTGACTAAGAGATCAGGAACCACATAGGGATCTAAAGTTTAAACACTGGAACCTCCACACCAGGAAACATAGTCCAGTTGATTTCTCCATATCCAGTTAATGATCAGCTTATTCTTTCTTTCTTTTCAGAGTGGAAGATACTAGCGAGGCTGGCAGTATCAGCCTGATGTGGGAAGAAGAACGGCAGGATTGAGGTCTTCTCTCCTCTGTGCTAACCATTCTTCAGTATCTGAGAAATTTTGGCTCTCTAACACTTTGAAAAGCCTCACTCCTTATCCTAAGCTAACAAAGAGTTTCAGCTATACTCTTAAATCACTGTTTATTTTTTGTTTTAAAACTTGGGACAAATGTTCTATTTCTCCCACATAAGTCAGGAGTTTCTTGGAAGTAGAATATAGTTCCTGTCTTTCCTCAAATTCACTTCTCTACATTAGTTGGTGTCAGACACACCCAGGAAGTAGTAAATATCTGCCGCAAAGGAGCTTCACTACTTCATTGGACTCCTAAGTAGCACAACCTGAAGAGGATGGAGGGTCTACAGATAGGAGAGACAACTCAGAAAGGGAAAAGATGTTCTATTTGCCTGTCAATCAACTGAGATTTAAAGACAGAAAACTATGTCCTCACTAATTATCACCTGTCCTTTCACTCAGCCAAATTTCACTTCACTGAGCATGACAAGCAACTTTAGGTAGAGATAAAGGAGTTAAAAACCAGGTCAGCTGGAGGATCTGAAGAGGTTGGTAGTGATAGGAAAGTCCCTTCATCAGGTGCTAATCTCCTCTTGTTTGATCAGCCACTTCTCCAGTTGAGGAAGGAAAGCAGGAACTGAGTACTCAAGCTCTGCCTGAAATGGAAGGGAAGAACTAGGTGTGTGGTGGAGAGTTTCTTTCTGACTCTCTTCAGGCACCAAGACTATCTAAGAAAAATAAGATGATTTTATTTTTCTTTTGGGATGTGCTGGGGATCAAACTCAGGGGCTCATGCATGCTAGGCAAGTGTTTTGCCACTGAGTTACATCCCTAGCTCAGTGTGACAATGTTCAGGTTCAGATCTGTGACCTCAATATACATTAAATTGAATAAGGTGAGATGAAAAGAGCAAAACAGAATTGTAAGATGAGAAATGAACAGGCAGACTCAAAAGGAATGTTCAACCAGTCTTACATATGGGCTTTAACCAAATTGGAACCAGAGATATTCTGAATTTCTCAACAGAATTCCTGGAGCTTATGTGAAGGTGAGTGACCTCCAAATAAACCACCTAGGGGCCCAGGAGTCAGCCTCATCCTGTGCTGGCCTACAGGGCATGCATTATATCCCCACACTGCATGCTGCTCTGGGTTTTATGTCTAAATTTTGTAAGAAAGACATACAACTATGTGGAAGAAATAAAAATGATTTTTTCCCACTTTTTGGGCTCCTTGAGGGCAGAAGGATATTCAGGAATCTTGGAACTATCATAAGACCCAGGGAAACACAAACTGACACTAATGGCCCAATGGCTCCCACCATGGCCACAGGATGGGACTGGAGGCTTCAGGCCCAGAGAGAGAAAGTGGAGAAAGCAGAAAGAAAGCAGCCAAGCTAGACAAGGGGCTGCAGGGCAGGGCCTCAGCAGGGGGAGGGCCAGGAGATGCATGAGGAATGCTGATGATTCTGGTTGTAGGAACACATTTGTCTTTCCCATGGGACAAGGCTATGATTACAGAGGATTGAGTTGATGAGTCATAGAGGACCTCTGCTGCTTATGTCCACATCTTTCCTCCACAATCATCTCCCAGAAAAACATTAACTTATAGATGAATAAGTGGCTGAGAAAGAGATCATCTGCTCAAAGTATGAAGTCCCTGCACTAAATTAGTCCCTGGGCTAAATCTATCCAGAACCTATCACCATAGATGATCCAACTGCCCCGTGTGCGCTTCTCCTGGTTCTGGATGCTAGGTCAGGTCACTGAGATAGAAAAGATGAAAACTGGAAATGGGTCCTCACTTGAAAAGTGCCCTTTACCAGAACACAGGCATGAGGAACCTACTAATGAAAAGAAGCAAGACACCCACCTACAGCAGGACTGGGAGAAACACATCTCCTTATGAAGAGTCCATGATAGTTTGAGGCCAATGACTAGAGAGTTCCTCTGCTTCTAGGTTCAGAAAAACATGGAGGTCACTGTGGCATGGGACAATAGGGACAAGTTCCTTGGAATAGGTAGGACTTCTGTGCCTTGGAGACAAAAAAAGGAAGGCATGAAGCTGAGCTTTGTGGGGCATCCTGACAGAATAAACAAAGATCCAGAGATGAAGTGAACTGAGGCAGGGGACACGAATAGCATAGTACCCTGACAATAGTCATCATTTAAGACTCCCACACTCCCTGTCCTCATGGAGCACTCCCTTATTAGACACAAAAGCATCATCTTTCTTTATTAAACTAAGATTTGTCACAGTGTTAGAAATTTATTGTAGGTTAGTTAGACTGATTGATTGAATGAGTGATTGATTGACTTATTAACAAGAAATATAAAGTATGTTTGGACAACCTAGCAGGTGATCTGACTATCACTGGCAAATGTGACCTATGTCCAAGATCTTGAAAAGGAATCAATGTGAAGAAAGCCCAGAGATCAAATCTAAAGCATCTGGCTAATCTGTGTGCTCTCCTCTAAACTGAGTTTCTTTATTTTTCTGTGTCTTTTGTAGACTGGGCCATTCCAACATTCTTACTGATTTCACAGAAAATCTCTGTCTATAAGCTTCTAACACACATCCAAGACAAAGTAGAGGAAAAAGTTATAGGAACTGAGGTTATGGCCTGGTAGTAGCTTAAATATATGTCTCTGTTTCAGTATAAGAGATCTGTGATAATAAAAGACAAACTTTGTGATGTCAATATAAAAAGAATCATCCAGGTAAAATTTATGACTCATTTTTATTTCCTTGTTATGGGCATTCTTCTTGATGTCATTTGCCCTCAGCTGGACATCCCATGCCTGCAACCCCAACTCTTCTCTGCACTGAGTTGTCCAAGCTGACTTCCATGGACAAGGTCACCCAGGCTTTCCATCCTATGGCTTCCTGAGACCCTGGAAGGGGAGTGGAACCAAGATGAAAGAGTAGTTAAGGCCTGGTTCCCTCAACTCCCTCTTGGGAGATGGATGGCTTGGCCTTATTTGTTTAGTTAAAGCTTCTCTTATTTGTTTAGTTAAAGCTTCTCTTCCATAATGACAGTAGCAAGTGTCTCTGGATCCAGCTGCCACTTTTTCCCTTCAGGGATTAATCTGGGAACATCTTCTCTTGCTCACCTTGGTGAATTTTGATATCCTTTTTGGTGTCATGATGTTGCCAAGCCCCCTACCATCCTTGTTTCCCATAACGATCCCAACTGACACAATTTCCCATTGACCAAAGAAATGCTCAAGAAAAAAGAGGACAAGCACTTCCCCATTTCTGTTTCCACAGTCAAGATCAGTCTGATCTTAGAGACAGTGCCAAGCAATGGTAGGATATTTGGCTATGGGGATAATCGGAGACTTACTCCTATAGAATTAGCTCAGAATCTTAAACCTCCATCTTGTGCAATTAAATCCATTTATCAAATGCTCCATTAACAAGTTTATAATGAGTGGTGGAAAATCTCAGAGAAAGCAAATTCATAGTCCCTGCACTTTGTCACATTGTCTGAGGAGGCTTCTTCTGTGCTCTCAGCACTGGTCCATGTTCTTACCTTGGAAAAAATATGAATTTCAGAAAAGTGGTTTATGCTGAGTCTTCAAAATTTTTTTTTTCTTCATGCTCTTGTTCTAACATGTTGAATTAGGAAAATAAAATGAGCACATAAAAGATATTCTGAGCTATATATCATCAAGTCTCCTATTTTCAACAGGAATTTCAGGTTATAAAAGCAGTTAGGCACTGCTCTCAAGGAAATGATTTGCCTAATTGTCTCCAGATAGCCCTTTTATGAAGGTTCAAGGTCAAAGAGACTGTGATCTAATGCTCCCCAGGGGATGAGCAGACCTAGTGTACACAACTCAACAGAGAGTTGCAGCTTCCCATTGCCGGGTTTGTGGAATAATCTTTAAGGCTTCTATTACCCTCATCACTCTGCGTGCTCCTCTCTCCTCCATGTCCCTCACCTCCCATACTGGGTAAGCTCACTCTTCAGTCTTTGACTGGTTCATGCACATGCTATTCAAAGTCTGTCTGGCCATCAGAATGTAGGAGTTTTCTTGTTGAGATTAGATGTCACCGTCTACAGACTATCTACAGACCGTCTACACCTAAGTGTCTTGACAATAGCATTGGCCTTTAGTGTCACTTTTTACAAAGCCCCAAAGGAGTGAGAGGTGTAAAAAAGCAGCCTTTTGTTTAAAAGCATTATTCAAATTTAGATAATTATTATTAACAGGAGATATCAAAGATGGTATTGGCAAGGAAGATGATCGTAATAATCCTTCAGAAATCACTTCCACCCTTTAGAATGCAGCCCCTCTCGGTGGTTGACTGCATACGCTATACCTATGGAAGCCTGGGTAAAAGCCTCCTGGATTTCCCTGAGATTCTGTGAGGTGCACAGAAGGGGTATGTGAGTCAGGGGGAGTATGTGTGCATGCACTCAGACATGCAGACTGATTGCCTTATGTCTCCAACAGGAAATGACTCCAGGGTAAGGCGCAGGGGAGGCTTTGCCTGCTGCAGGCTCCTAGGGTGTAGCCATAACCATAAGGGCTGAGAGTTTGGGGAAAATTGTTTGCAGTGTGGGAGATGTTCCTGCATTTAAGGGGAGCATTTCTTCAGGCCATTGTGGACCAATAAACAGTTCAATTTTTTCATTGTTCTAATTAATTTAATTAAGTTAACTTCCAAGGTGTGTTAAGAAGCAATGCCTTGGGTGATTAACTGTTCCCATATCAAGGTGTTTTCACAAACACATTTACCCTGATTAGTGTACACATTATTATGTAATTAAATACCTCACACAGAGGAATTTATTAGTGCCTCCTTGTCTCCTAACAAATAAAGCAGCCCTCAGAATCTCTTGGAAAAGACATTCAGGTTGCTAGGAAAGAGGGACAGACAGATGCAGAGACATGATGAGATTTAGACTAGAAGGAGGTCCCCTATATGCCCATAACTACCTTGGTCAGGACCCTGCTGCCCATCCCAGGACAGGGCTGCCTCCCGGGGATCTGCAGCCTAGAACACTCCTAGGTTCATTGTCCTCCTTTTTCCTTCTTTGGTCCAAGAAAGTCTTTATGACCTACAGAAAGACTCCAAAAGTAGTCTTTACCAAGGAGAGACAAAGAGGTCTTTGCATAGAAGGAAGGAATGAATGAGGACCCTCTCTTGACCATGTCTCTCCAGACTGGCCCTTGGAAAGTTTGTAGAGTTCACAAAGTCACATCTTTTATGTCGCCCCTGAATGCCTCAGCCTGGTAAGCCAATTTTTACAGGACAACTACCTATTGAATGGACAGTGAAGGGCTCCTATTTTGAGCTGTGGAAGTGAGTGGATGCTGTTCAGACATTGGGTTTTAAGATAAATTAGAAGACTATTTTTTTCATAGTCACCAAATTTATTATCTGTATTGTCAACCTTACAAGACCTAAGTGTGTCTTGACAATACCATTATGCCTATGGTCACATCTGCCCTTGTACCATTGTGCTGAGCACTTCTGCCCTCATATATTGTTATCATATAACTCCGCAAGACAGGTAATTTTACTATCTCTATTTAACATATGAAGACAGGGAGTCACAAAGTATTTAGGTACCATATTCAGGATTGCAAGCTAGAGAGTAGTAGAGGCATGCAAACAAAGACCATCTGATTTAAACCCCAGTCCCTGGCCTCTAATCACCCTCCCCACCCCCACCACAACCCACCTCAATCTCTTCACTGTGTGGGAAACAGCGCTCACCAGAGGGCTGTTTCCAAGTCTAGGGGGCCTGAGGCCCATGCCTTTGATGTGAGAAGTATACACGTTTCTTCGCTTGCCTGCTCTGCTTGATACAGTGAGGCCCAGGCAACTTAGCCACCTCAGAGAGGATAAATTAAGTGACATTTCTTGGGAATGTAGAAAATACTACTGAAGGCCAAGTGAATCAATGCTGAATGCAGAAAAAAACAGTTCCCACCCCTGGGATCAGACTGTTCAGGTTGGTGGCAGGGAGAGAGAATTATGTGAGCCGGGGGCTAGCTCCTGAGGGAGCGGAGATTGATTCTGTATGATTGATGACTCGGGGACAGAATGCCAAGTCATCAATTGCCTCGGCTCATGCCACAGACGGCATCAAGATCACTTTTCCCTGGTGCCCAGCCTGAAAGATTTCTCTTCTGTTTGTTTGTTTGTCCTGGGGCAGTCGCCTGCAAGGCTCAGCGGTGTAACCTTACTGAGGCCTTCTGAGAAAAGACAGGTGACAACATCTGGCAGGACGCACAGAATGTGAAGAAGTAGAAGGATTGGAAGCAGACAGAGACTATGTGGGTGTGTGGGTGTGTGTGGGTGTGCGTGCGCATGCACGTGTGTGTGAGAGAGACAGAGAGAGAGATGGCAATAGTCCCATGCTGAGAATCTTGAATTATTCTTCCACATATGCCAATGTGTAACATTTGGCCAACTGAAATATTTTCTCTTACTCAGTTGCTTCATGTAAGAATGTTAGAATAATTGAAGCTGGGACTTCTGTCTCACCAGGTATTAAGTATAGACACAACCTTTCCCCAATTTGTTTAATTTAGCCTTGAGTTTCATGTTTCTTTCCTTGTCCTTTATCATAATTTCTTGGGAAATTTTATGATCGATCATCTGAAACTACAGTGACTATTTACATTTTTTAATATTACAGTTAAAAACACATTTCCATTCTTGTCTTAGTTACTTTTCTTGTCACTGAGACATAAATACCCAACACCCAAAATTTAAAGGAGGAGAAGTTGATTGTGGCTCACAGTTCTTTTAATCCATAGTCAGCTGGCTCAGACACAGAAAGGACGCAGCACAAGAGTCTGGCCAGAGGAAAGCTGCTCACATCTTGGTGGCCAGGAAGCAGAGAGAGGAGGGAGTAGCAAGGGGATAAGATGCACCACTGCATGTCACACCCCAGGCACCCACTTCTTCCCACTAAGCCCAACATCACACTCAACTCCAGCTTCCCCACGATCCGATCATATTCCAAAGCTCCACCTCTGAGCATCTGACAGTTGGGGAGTCATTCTTGGTCGGAACCATAACATTCCTCCTCCAAACACTCCCCCTCACTCTCCAGTCATTTTTGCCACTTTCTGAGGCCTTTCTGGAAGTCTACATTTGTGAGTGTCTTTAGCTGCTCCAATTCAGCTGCCTCAGTGTCCTGGATTGAGTCAAAATGTTTACCTTTCATGGTCACTTGACCTTGGGGAAGAACCAGAGGTCACCCAATTCCAGATCTGATGTAAAGTGGTGAGAACTTGCCAAAATGCTTTCATGAGTTTGCTTTTCTGTTGGATGCCCCCTCAGAAGCAGCATTGATCTTATTTTTATCACACTTTGTATCACAAGAGGACTTCAGAAGTGCTTCAAGAAGTGGTGAGAATCATAGGATAAGTGTGTTGAGGGACAGGGGAAATATTTGGAGGGGGATTAGTGGCAATGCATCTTTTACAGTAATGTTTTTTTAAAATTTAAACATTCACTGCATTTTTTGATTATCCCTTGTATGTACCAATATATATATATATATATATATATATATATATATATATATATATATATATTCTGTTTGTTCTGTTCCTTCAGAGAACTCTAATATATATATATATATATATATATATATATATATATATCCTGCATATACATTTATAGACAGATTTTTTCACAAAAACTGCAAAGACAATTTTTGAAGGCCTAAGGGAGGAATAGGTAATATCAGGTTAAGAGACAATAATAAGGAAGCAGTCCTTCAGTTTCTATTTCCTCTGAGAAAACACAGTAACTTGACAGATAGACTAATAAGATTAAGAGGGAATTACATACGAGTGTAAATGAAAGTGGTAGTAAACCATGTATTCACATTTTTAAAATCCCCATACCTGACAATAACACGAGTAATTCATACACCCAGTAAAGTAATTGGGAAAATAGAGAAAGGTTGAAAGATGAAAATAATAATTATCCAAAAACCACAGTTCAATCCTGAACATAATTTAATACTAATCATATTTTCTCTATTACTCCATCAGTCCAAGTACCTGTGTATTCATGTGTATTGAATTAGAATTTTAATATATAGTTTCTTTAAAATATTTCAAATCTTTGGGCTTAGGCCAAAATGCTGCTCCAGGGCAGAGAAAGCAATTGGAAGCCCTTACATCAGAAAGCAATCATAGCGATCCTATGGGATTAACCCCTCAAAAAGCTTTAATGTAAAAATAGTCTCATTTTATTCTGAGAAAAATATTTATCTTGGATATTGCAATTTAATAAAATAGCTCATGATATGAAAGTAAGAAAAACAAGGGACACCACCTAGTCCAGGGCAAGAGAAGGGCTTCCTGTGTGACAGTCCCCACCTCCATGGAGTGCTGAAGGAGGCGGTAACCCATCTCCTCCACCTGGTCTTTTATTCACTCACCTGTTCACCCTTTCAATAGCTACTCACCAAGAACCTACCCTGCCCACACATAGCCCTTGGAGCACTGGGGCTCAGGGTGCAGTAGCCAGAGTAAATTTACACAGAGTTATCTCCTCTGGTGTCTGCCTAAATAATTCCCCAGGGATGCTGCATAAGGAATGACAGGACCTTACAAGAAGGCACTGTCCGAAGTTCAATAGGACTGAGATTAGCAGGGAAAACAGAGAACTCCATTCAGTATTTTTTAAACTGACTCCTTGTGAATTAGGCTGGTGAAAAGTGACTAAAGAGACATTTACATTAAGAAAGACTGAGGCACTTGCTGAGCACTATCCCAGCAACAGGGCTGGTGCAGGTGCTACCAACACAAACAGTCAGAGACGGAACCATGCGACTACGCAGATCATGCCAGCACTACACTGTGCTCTAGACTGGGATTTTGGAAGGGATCTTACCAAGATGAATGCAACCCAATGTGAGAAAGGAGCACGGAGAGACTTAGGAACCTCATCAGGGGAGAAAAATAGAATGAAACTAAAATGTTCAATGGAAGCAGGAAAGCTACGTGAGGATGAGGAATTACAACAGAGGTGAATGGGATAGATATGTCCCTTTCTGTATGTTGGGAGAGTGTTTTGTGGAATGAAAGATTAAACTCACAGAGGCCTCAGGATAGCAGGTGGAAGCTACTGAGATACTGCAAGTTTTAAATTATCATAAGGAAAAATTCACTACTTACAGTAAGATGTCCCATGCAGACACTAGTCTTGATTATGAGAATGTGAATTCTCCTTCCCAATAAAAATTTACAGGAAGCCATTGATTTGGACTGAACTCCTGTCCATGACACCAACTGACCCGGCCAAAGCAAAAAGGAGTCATCAGTGCTAAGTCTTTAAATCATTACAATGAACTTTGAAATAACCAGATTTTTTTAAAAAGCAATATAAAAGAATGGACTCTCCACAGCAACCAATTGGAAGGGGCATAGTTTACTTGAATAGGTTCGCCCTATGAGGAAGTCACGGTCACAGTGAAATGACCTTTTGTTCCTTATGTGTTATGTCCGTCTCTGCCTATAAAACGAGTATCTACTGCTCAGCTTATAGGATTCCCCTGTTCTATTTTGTGTAGCAAGATGTTGCCTTGATTTATAAGATACTAATAAAAGCCACTAAATTCAACTAAATTTGTTGAAATTCTGTCTTTCGATGCTTTCTATCAAGAATATATGCAGGAGCTGTGTGTAGTGGCACACTCCTGTAATCCCAGCACTTGGGAGGCTGAGTCAGTTTTAGGATGGCTGTGAGTTTGAGACCAGCCTGGACTACAAAGGGAGCTCAAGTTCAGCCTGAACTAAACAGTGAGACTTTATCTCAAAAAGGCAAAAAAAAAAAAAAAGAATTGTATGTGGAATCAGGGTCATTTGTGTCAGGATAGTAAAGAAAAACAGTGGCAGGAACTTATGCCTCTCTTGAAGAGTCTGATTCTCTGATAGCTGCAGTTTAGCAGTATAGCAGGCACCAGAAAGGTTCTTATATATTTCTTTCAGTTCTCTCCCAGATCCCATGAAATTCTCTCTTGGCTCAAGCATCCCTGAAGAACCTTGTTCTCAGTTACCCAGCAAGGGAAAGTGAGTGTCTGGGTCTGTCGTCTGTGTGCGGACTTCCTACAGGGCCATTAATCTTTCCAGTGGGTGTAAGCCTAAACCCAGCTCCCACCGGTGCAATGCCATTCACAAGACATGGATGAGCAGGGCGATTTAAATCTGAGAGCTGTAAGGACTTCCTAAAATTCCTGCACAGTGCTACTCAGGCTACACTTGTGGTTAAACTGCCCATGGCGGGAACATAACTTGAGTTCTCACATCTCTTCTTAGCGTGACATCTCCCCTTCTTCCGTCAGTCTTTCCAGGGTTGCTCTGTGGTGGATCTCTCTCTCTCCCTTTTCTGAAGCCCAGTGAGGTAATTCTCCCCACCAAACTGACCTTCAATGATACATTCTGTTGAGGACAGAACACCTCTTTCAGAACAGTTTCAGATCCAACGTAGTAGAGACACTCAGCCTGAAAACCTAAACACATGAGTGCTGTAATGGAAGAGACAAATTGGCAAAATCTTTCTGCAAATCAAATTTTAATGAAATATATAATTTTAACAAACTGAGAAGTATAGTTGCTCTATCTTGAAGCAAAGAATAGGTGTGAGGAACACTTGAGTCTCAAGTGCTTCACACCCTGAAACTTGCCCCTGTCCTTCAGGGGATCTCTCAGAAGGTTCTCAAGAACTTAGTTTGAAAACCACTGAGAGTCAATTTACATCTGAAGACACTGAGGAAAAGGGCCCAGAAAAGAAAAGTCACTTGCCCAGACTGATGGTTAGCAATGCACACAGAGTCCATTACTTGATCAGCATAATGGTCTTACTCTACCCATAATGACACACTTATACTAGTTTTGAAAGCTGTGTCAACATCCAAAAAAAGATCCATCATTTTTAATACATCTTTTATTCAATGGATCTGGAATTAGTTCCACAGACCATGGTATATTGTGGTGAAAATGGAAGTAGAGTTGGGGGGATGAGGTGGAAAAAAAATTCTGCTTTGGCAGACACAAATGCATATAGTTTGCAAATTTGCTTCTAGGCATGAATTTGGCTTTTTTTTTTCCTCTCATGGAATGTCAGCATTTTTAGTCCGTAGAACAGCTTTCTCAGCAAAATAATAGTTTTGGGCCCACGAAAGTTGCTTTTTAAATTTTTTTAAATTTTATTTTACTTTTTTTTTTCAAAGCAGAAGTTTGAAATTCATTGCAATCCAGTGTGTTAGTACCATCTCCCTCTGTTATGCACTGAAATTCATTATCCTATATTGGCTTCTTGCCTGGCTTTGGGAAGCTTCAGCCTGCAACCAGAGACACAGGTAAGGGAGACCAGAAAGGATTTACTCTGTAAAACCAGGTGGTTCAACCCAGTAGATGTCCACCTGTATATTTGATGTGACCCATAGAGTTCAGCTACCAGATGAGATTCCTTCAGGCAGGTGGGTCACCCTGCTCCCTCCAAATCTTACATTAGCAGTTACACACCCTACAAGACCACTGCCCAGTGTTCTAGTGTAAGTAGGTAGTCCTTGATCTCTGACTTGAAACTTATTCCCATTTATTTTATTCTGTGAACTGTTTTCACAGTAGATTTTCACTTCTCTAAACTAGGAAAAGTTCTGATGAGGGAAATAGATTCTAACACAGGGCTAAATACCCAAAGAAAAATAAATAAAATAATTGAACTTTCAATTAAATTTGAGGTCATCATGCTGCCATCACCATATTTCTTCATTCTCTTCCTTTTTTCTTTTTTCTCCAAAGCTTGAGCCATCTTGTGTGTTCTGTCCTCACTGAGCCTTCATTTCTCAAAAAATGCATAACAATACATATATTTTTGTCACAGACTCCTTGTGAAATTAAATAAGACAATATGGAGGTGTGGCGAGAATAATCCCTAAGTGTTCCTTTTCTTCCTCCTCCAGCTCTTTCCTTCATGTTTCTGGGATCCTTTTCAGTACAGGTGCATATAAATGCCTGAACTTGTTAAGTGAATAAATTCTAGTCTCCCCAGGTGCATTGACAACAGTGATGTCTGCCTGCCCCTTGCTGTGATTTCCCAGAGGCATCTGGTTGACAGAACATTCTACAGTTAAGCTCCAGGCAGGACTAACTGTTAGGTGTGGAGACATATGGGCCAGGGAATCCTGCAGAATGAACAATCCAGGGGCTATTTGCATCTGTTGCTTGAGGGGAGCAAGTAAATAGTTGGGATCCACCAAACAATGCACTAAAAGCAACAGAAGTCAAAAAGTAGTGCATCAGCAATGTCCCCTGCCCAAAATGCTAAATGTACAGCTACCAGAGGAAAGAGTGATTTTCATGTCATGGGAGCCCTGAATGTTGCTGAACCCAGGGAGCATTTGCAGCCAATGGGGAGAAAGCCCTGAGAAAGCACTGGTGGCCAACCTGTGACTCTGCTCACCACTCTCAGGAACAGCCCTGACACTGCATGGGGCATCTTTATCAGACTCAGTCAATCATAGCTCCTTGCCAGCTTGGTCACATCAGCCTAAGTCTTGTTTTATGTTGAGTTGAAAACACCTTTTACTCTGAGCCAGGAAAAGTGCTAAATGCTATGCACAAATCATCCTGATAAGCTCATGAGAGATACTCTATCATTAGACTTATTCTATTATGTAAACCATCTCAAGGTCTCACATCTCATGTGTGATGTGCAGTCTAAGCCAGGATGATCCAAATTCCTTTCTGGAATTTTCCCACACTTATTGAGGGAAAAGAAACTGTGTGGGCTTCATATGCCCAATGCAGGTGGTACCATCTGTTACCATTTGCAACTTTCTCTTTTTTTCTCTGATAGTGAGGCTGGCAGGATGTAAATCAGGATCCACCTTAGGAGAAGTCTGTGTGGGCCATTACCCAAATAACAGAGAAGAGATGAGGAGTCCTAATGGAGTCTGAACCCACTTGCAGCCATTCCTGAAGCTGGTTTTGTTCCAGGCTTTGTGATGTGAGCTAAAACCCCTTCATGTGTGTGTGTACATGCACACACACCTGGAAATGCTGAACTTGGTCACGTCACAGGGGCTGGGAGAGACTTCCTGTCAGAGTAACTATGCTCTGACAGCTTCTGGTGGCTCTGACACCATAAGGAGAGCAGAGAACCAGGACAGAGCCCTTGGGGATGGCTTCATTCATCCTGACAGCCCCTTCTCTCACCTTCCCATAGTAGTCATCACCTTCACAGCACCCTGGAAAACAATGTGCCCAGCCACGAGCATATTCACAACCTGAACATGCACCAGTGAGTCTGCCCAAAAACCCACCCACACTTTAGGGTCAGATTTAAAGCTCTAGGTTGTCTAAAACAAGCTCCCTCTCTGGTATCAGTAACAAAGGTCATTCAGTACCTGCACAGCACCCCACAGGACAGAGTCAATTCATTGGGTAAAAGCACTAATAAGAACTTTTTACCTACTAAATGCTCCTTGCTGCTCTTGATTGTTTTTCATTTTGAAAGTTTCTATAATTTGTTCACTTACTACATCTTTATCCAAATTGTAATATAATTTGAGACAAAAACTTCATCCCTATTCTTTATCCAGATCTAATGAATATTAATATTTTGGCATATGTGCCTCAAATAATCCTTTTTCTTTAGAAAATAAATGGTCACAGATACAGCTCACATTTCTGTAATTTTTCTTTCCAATAACATTCACCTGAATATATCCTGAGACACAAAGTCTAGGGCCTTCCTTTTGCTATTGTGTGTAGCCATAAAATCAGATGCAGTATTTACTTACTTTCTGTATGTAGGTGCTACATCTTTTACACAATATTAAGGTGTGCAAGTGGTCTATATGTATGCAGACCACCTAATCCATGGGTTGTGTTGGCTATAGAGTCCATTTAGTGAACATAACACTCATCCAATTTACTGCAACAAAGCATACTAAAAGAAGTTATTCTTATAGATATCTACTCCTGCACCTGGGTCTGAATTTTCCTAGAGCATACATGAAATATTAACTTGTAAAGTCATAAAAGTTTTAGCACTCTCAATTTTAATGCACATTACTAAATTACTTTCCAAAATCTTTGTCACCTATTTATTTCCTATTGAATGTATAAACGTCCATCTCTCAAAATCTTTATCAAGATTCGAGATTATTAAACTTTTTACATGCTATATAAAAAGACATTTGTTTCAAAATGCTTTTTGTCGCTCAATGGTACATGTGAAATTCTATTCATGTATACCTGCAATCTGATTTTCCTTTTCTGTGAATTAAGTGCTAGCTCATTTTCTTTAACTCATTTTCTTAGCTTATTTTCACATTAATTTATTCAGGCTTCTTCTCAATTTGTGGAATTTTATATTCTATTTTACTATAATTTTGTTGACTAAAACTACCATGAACATCTCCTCCTTGTGTCTTGTCTTTGAAATTTTTGTACATCTCTTCCATCATACAGATTTGTGATTCAATGTGAGAAAAGATAAGGTTTTTACTATTTCTATTTTATATGTTCTGTTTGAGGAACTGTATTTCCTAATATTTCTTTTCCTAATATTTTTTAACAACTTATTGTGTCTATATTGACTGAGAATATTGTTCTCTAGCCATTCAGGAGACTGAGGACAGAGATCACAAGTTAGAAGCCAGCAAGCAATTTAATGAGCTGTTGTCTCAAAAAAAGGTGGGGGGGGGATGGTCCTCAGTGATAGCTTCTGGGTTTGATTCTCAGTACTGTAAAAAAAAAAAAAAAAAAAGGACAATTGGTCTGTAATTTTTATTTTTCATAAAAACCTTGATTTTTTTAAAAGTAGAGTTACATTACCTTCATGAGTTTAAGCTAAGGGAATTTTTTTCTCTTCTATTTTTTGAAAAAAAGGTTGTAAAATATCTTCAAAGTATGATGTAGGGCACTAGAAATTCCACTAAATCCAGAATTTTCTTGATGTTTTATTTGTTATTTTTAAAACAGACTTTATTTTTAGAATAGGTTTTAGTAAATGATACAATTGAAATAAAAGTGCAGACATTTTCTATATTCCCTGTCCCTGCACAATTCATAGCTCCCCTCATTATCAGCATCCCCCACCAGAGTAGCACATTGGTTACAATTGATGAACCTGCACTGAACACGCCATTAGCATCCAAAGTCTATAGGGTTCATTTCTGGTATTTTAAATTTTATGGATTTGGGTAAATGCATAATGATATATATCCACCATTATGTTATCATTCAGAATAATTTCATTACTTTAAAAATCCTCTGTGTTCCATGAATTGATCCCTCCCTTCTCCTTAAATCCTTGAAACTGCAGATCTTTTTACTGTCCCATTTCACCATTTACAGAATATCATGTGGTCAGAATAATACCATGGATAGCCTTTTCAGATGGGCTTTTTTCTCTTTGTAACAAGCATTTAGCTTTCTTCATGGCTTGATAGCTCATTGCATTTTAGTGCTAAATAATATTCTACTATCTGATGTGACATTTTATCCATTTACCTACTAAAGGAAATCTTGGTTACTTCCAAGTTTGGGCAATTATGAATAAAGTCGCTATAAATGTCTATGTGCAGATTTTTCTATTGCATTTACATTGACTAAATGCCAGTGGGTACAATTACTGAGTCATAAGTTGAAAGTATATTTATTTTTGTTTGATTTTCTAAATGACACTTTATGATTATAGATATATATTGATATACATAGATATTAACATGTACAGATATAGATAGTATATAGTCTGATTTAATGCTTCAGCACATGCATACTGAGGGAGCACAGTAGTTACCATATCCATCATCTCATGGATCTTCTTGCATTTATTCCTTCTCTATAGTGAAAATATCAAAAGACTTCTCTTCTACGTATTTTGAAATATATAATATACTGTTGTTAACTATAGTTGCCCTACTGACTGTGCATGCCTAATTTTGTAAGAAACTGGCAAGCTGTCCCTCAAAGTAGTCACTCCTGTCATCAGTGACTGAGAACCGTGGTTACTCCAAATCCTCACCAGCACTGGGTGTCGTTTTTGTCAGTGTTCTGGACCTTGATCATTCTAACAAGTGTGTAGTGATATTGCATTATTGCACTAATCTGCCTGGTGACATACAATCACTGTAGCATCTTATACTAATTTTTTATCCATATATCTTCTTCATTAATATTTGTCAAGGTCTTTGGCTAATGTTTTAATCAAGCTGTTAGGGTTTTTCTAAGATTTGAGAATTTTTTGTATATTTTATATAACAATTCTCTATCAGATAAGCATTTTTTAAATATTTTTCCAAGACTTCATTTTGCTTTCTTTTTCTCTTGATGTGGAAATTTTTTAAATATTATAAATTAAATATATAAAATAAAATTGTTCAAATTTTTAAATTTTTGAATTAATTTTGAAAATTATAGTTTTCCACAAATTTAAGTTGTAAAATGTTTGTAATAATACAATTCAATATATGACTTTCATATATTTAATACATGTAGGACCTGTAATATTTTATTCTAAATATTGATGATTTATATTTTCAATTTTTCTTGAAAAGTCTTACTACTGATTTATAAAGTTTACTAATCCTTTTATGACACTAACTTTTGTACATTTTCTCTATTATTTTCTCATGTTTCACTTTGTCAACATTCACTCATATTTAGTTCTTTCTCCTATTGACTCAGTGATTTGCTACTTTTTCTAGTTTCTGGATGTGGAAAGACAAATAACTGCTCTCTGTACAAGTATTTATCTCTAATATATGCTCTAAATGTATAAATTTTTCTTAGTATTGTTTTAACTTTATCTCACAAGTTTTAACATACAGAATTTCCATTATGATTATTTAAAATATTTTTAATTTTTTAATTTATTTTTTGATCTACAGGTTACTTAGACCTGTTGTTTAATTTCTGAATGTTTGTATATCTTGATATCTTTATATTAATGATTTATGACTTAATATGTGACCTTCAGGGAATGCATGCTGCATGACTGCAATTTTTTGAAATTTACTGAGACTTGTTTAATTATCTAGCATATGGCCATTCTTGGTATGTGTTTCATGTGTGATTGAAAAGAACATATAATCTATTACTGTTGAGTTTAAGGTTCTATAAAATGTAAATCAGGTGAAGTATTCATCTATGTTTATATTCAAATTCTTTTATTAGTGATTCTTTTTTATTTATTTGTTTGGTCAGTTATAATAATGGTGAATTTGTCTACTTTTCAATTCAGTTCTGTCCATTGTTTCCTCATATATTTGTTGTTAGATGCTCATACATTTAAAATGGTTGTCTCAAGTAGGTAAAAATCTTGAAGACATAGGGGTTGGTAGAGAATTCATGAACAAGAACCAAATTGCATGGGAAATTCTTCCTAGAATCAATAACTGGGATCACATCTTATTAAGGAGTTTCTGCATGTCCAAAGAAATCTCCAGCAAAGTGAAAGGAAAACCCACAAACTGGGAAAAAATCTTAGTGTACTGTCCCTCAGACAAAGGACTTCTTTCTAGAACTTACAAAATTTTTTTTAAAAATCAGACCCCTGAAATTCAAAGACCCAATCCAAAAATGAGCACCCAAGATGAACACACAGTTCTCAGATGAAGAAATGTGAATGGCAAATAAATACATGAAAAAATGTCCATCATCATTGGTCATTAGAGAAATGTAAATTAAAACCACACTGAGATTCCATCTCACTCCAGAAAGAATGGCCAGGACCAAAAAAACTACCAACAACAAATGCTGGAGAGGCTGTGGGGAAAAGGAACTCTTCTGCACTGTTGGTGGGAGTGTAGACTGGTGTAACCATGGTGGAGGTCAATCTGGAGATTCCTCAAAAAGCTGGGGTTGGAGGTCCCATTTGACCCTGCTATTCCACTCTTAGGCATATTCCCAGAAGAACTGAGAACATCTTACCACAGTGATATATGTGCACCCATGTTTATAGCAGCACAATTTGTAATAGCCAGATCTTGGAAACAAACTAAATGCTCATCAATGAAAGAATGGATAAAAAATTTTGGTACTTTTATACAATGGAGTACTACTCAACTATAAAGAATGATCACATTGAGATATTTATAAATAAATGGATGCAACTTGAATCCATACTCATAAGTGAAATAAATCAAGCTCACATGTATAAATACTATATAGTCTCCCTAGTGTAAGAAATGGTAGTGTAAGAAGATTTTATGGTAATCATGGTTCACCATTATACTGCTTTGAAGTCATGTTTTCATTCATTGGTTGGAATGGTTTTATTCTGTTTTGTTTGATCTTAATATATGTGATCATATGAATAGTTACTTTGAAGAAAAGACAATATGGCAGCCATTGTTGATTTGATATCATCTTGCTCTGAAGTCCTACCATGCCCTTGTTTTTCTATTACCATCAGTTCTGTCACATTGTGTCTTATTGGATTTTAATATGTATGATAGTATAAACAAATTTTTTATGGAAAATGAGATAATATAGCAGCCATTGTCCATCTTCGGTTATTTGGTTCAGAATGCCTTGCAATACTTTCATTCTCTTGGGTGGTTTTATTCTATTTTGTTATGTTTGACATATTGTGTGTAAAGCTAAGTTCAACTGTTTAAAAGAAAGAGACATTAAGTGCTGTGTTGCTTACATTGTTCTGTTCTGATCTGCTTAGATCTGTCATCTTTTGTTTTATTCTCTTTAAAATAAAAAAATTAAATTAAAAAAATAAAATGGTTGTCTCCCTGATGAATTGATTTTTTAAAAATTACAAAATGTCTGTCTGTATTGGTGGTATACTACATTCAGCTGGAAGGCTATTTGTGGATAAAGCCTTTACTAAGTGTGTTTCTTCAACTTTAATGCTATTATGATGGTCACAGTAGCTTTTATTAATATTTTTATAGTATAAGAATATTCCTCCATCCTTTTACTTTCAACCTACTTAAGACTGACTTTATATTTAAAATATGATTATGATAAACATATAATTGTGTCTTTTTCATTATCCAGTCTGACAATCTTCAGAGTTTTTACTAAAACATTAGACCATTCACATTTAATATAATTACTATATCTGGGTTTAATATTATCTTTGAACAAGTGGAAGAGGGGGAGAGATATATAATTACCTTTATGCTTCTTTTTTATTTGTGCCACTTGATCTTCAATTCCTCCTTTGCTCTTTTCTTTTGAAGTTACTTAAGTATACTTTAGGATTTCATTTTATTTCTTTTATTGATGTTTTACCTATGCTTCTTTTTGTTTGTATATGTATATTTTAGTGGTTGCTGTAAAGATTTATTTTTCATGTTTTATTAATCAGTTTCTATCTTCATTTTACTGCTTCATGAAAAAATATGAATGAAGTTATATTTTTTATATTATTTGTCTGTTCTCCTGTATTTGCTGTCATGTAGATTATTTATATATGTGCTTTTCCACTGGACCTATCTCTTATACTCTATAGTTCTCCATCATTTCTTCTTTCTATCTTCTGAAACATGATTTTTTATTTTTGTTGAGTAATTTTCACTAGGACACAAACATACTATTGATTCTTCCATCTTCAGAAATGCTTTTGGCCTTACATCCACTTACAAGATTATCTTATTTTTCTGCTTTGCTTTAAAATAATACTTCTTGATAACTTTCTGTCCTTGATTCCTCTCTTATATGTTACATACACACTAAGATGATATTCATACTATTATAAAAAATGTTCTTAAGGATGCCAATGGTGTTTACTTTGTTAAATACAATAAGGTTGAACAGTTAATTTTCTCAGTTTATTGAGCAACAGTACTATATAACATTGGTCACTCCCTCCTCCTTGAAGCATTTTTTTCTAATGAATTTCTTATAGATCTCTTTGCATCAAGTTGCTTCTCTTTCTCAGTCTCTTTCCCTAGTTTCTCCTCAGCTCCAATATGTTCCAAATTTCATACCTTGAGTGAGCTTCTTTTTCATCTGTTTATAGTCATTGTTTTGGTGCCCTTGCCTATTACTATGACTCAATTATTAATTGATATATGAACCAGAGGTTTTTACTGAATTTCAATCCCATATACCCAACTACCTGCTTGACATGTGCACTTTGATACTATAGTGGTATTTCAAAATTAAAAGCACAAAACTGAACTACTAATAATTCCCCTTGTAAAATGTGTTTATCCTGCATTTTTTCCTTGTAAAATGTGTTTATCCTGCATTTTTTCATTTCAGGAGATTAAAAACTCTTCCTTGTGATCATTCTCATTTCTTCTCTTTCATTTACACCCCACTTAATCAGAGAATACTGTGTTTCTACCTTCAAACTATATCCAGACTCTTACTCCTAACCATCTTCACTGCTACAACTTTGATTAGAACTATCATCAACTCTCACCACAATTACAATATCCAAATCATTCTACCGAATTCTGTTTCTTTCACCTCCATTCTATTCTCAATCCAAATGATCCCTACTCAAGTTCTCAACCCAAATGATCCCTACTCTACTCAAGTTCCCTACTATACTCAAGGTAAAATCCAAAGTCCTCATAATGACCAACAAGGTACTGTGTGATCTGGTATTCTGTTAATTTCATGAGTCCCATCTTCTGTTACTCTTCTGCTTATTCCACTGTATTTGTCTTGGTGCCCTTAGTATTTCCTTAATGCACCAAGAATGTTCCTATCTCTGACTCTTCACCCTTACTCTTCTATCAGAATTGTTCTTTATCCAGATATCTTGACTCTCTCCCCCTCTTCCACTTGTTCAAAAAGTCCCTTCTCAGTGAAGTCTTTCCTGAAAACCCACCTAAAATTGTAAGTCCTATTCCCACATTCTCTCTCCTTCCTCTATTCTTCCCTCTTCCTCTATCTTTTTCTTCATGTATTAATCAGGGTTCTTCAGAGAAACTGAACCAATAGGATGAATGGAAGGTGGGAGGAGCGTCATATTATGTGGTTTGGGTCATGTGATTAAGGAGACTGAGATGAAGTTTTACAGTGTCATTCCTTTAATTAGCCTTGGAATCAACTGCACAGCTCCAAGACTCATGCTTTATAAAATGACAAGTCAGGAAGCATGAAACTGACAACCCTCTTAAGTGTACTGGGGATCTACTGTGGGGCTAGGAGGGAAGATGCTATATAGTTCAGACAGTAACTGTCCCCTAAAGGTCTATGTGTCATAGGTGTGGTCTGCAGTGTGATGCCACTGTGAAAAGGTGGAATGTTGAGTAGTGGAACTTTGTAGAAAATCCTTAGGTCATTGGTAGATGCCCCCAAAAGGAACTGGGGATCCTGACCTTTTCCTCTATTTTTTGCTTAATGGTCAGGAGATAAGATGTTTTGCTTGCCATGCACATCTGCTATAATGTGCACTATCTTAACACTGGCCTAGAAAACAGGGTCAGTGGACCGTGCAACCTCCAAAACAGTGATATAAAATAAACATTTTCTCTTTGTAAGTTAATTGTCTTGGGTACTTTATTATAGTGACAGAAATCTGGCTAACACAGAAAATGGAAGCACTTTATACTCATTACACTTTGATTATTTACCCCACCCTGAAAATGTGAGAAAGCATTTATAGCTTTGTTTCACAGTGATTAATGAAGTATCAGAATCTAGACCTTTCACAATTAACAATTAAATAGTCAAATACTTGATGGTCCTATTCACAACCCCTTGCCTTCAAAATCTTTTCAAAACCTCTTGCCACAAATTTTTCAATCTTCAAATGTCCTTTCTGATCAGAACTAATCTGTTAGGACAATTACAAGCCCCAAGGACTTAGAACTTAGCACAAGTCTTAAATCTGAAAAAATTTTCCCACCTACTCTTTTCTACCTCCACCCAGTCTCTGACCACTCTCCTCCTCCTCCCCTATCAATATCTACTCCCTAAGGTCTTTTTTTTCTTTTTGAGCTACAAGTAATTGACAACAACTGAAAATCCAAAGCTTTCTTCTTAAGGAAGTGCATTTGACTGTCTTTAGAATTGTAAGCTAAAGGCAAGCATTTTAATGATGAAATTTCACTTGTTTTTGCCAACTGCATGAGAAATGTTTGTGCACTTAAGCTTTCTCAGTGATTCTTCACATCACTCCTCAGGGAAGTTTGGCACTGGGATGGATTCCTAAGAGCTCTTAGAGAGCTCTCACTGCAAGTCTAATGTGAGAAGTCCTGTTCAAAGCAGAGTGCCCACCATTTCTCCCTGCAGTTCCCAACAACACTGGTTAACTGTGGCTGGAAAGAAGCAAGAGTCACTGGCCCTCTGATCATAGATGCTCTAATCAGTACTGTCCTTTTCAGTAGTCCTCCTCTAAGCCACTTTGAGGATTCATAAGTGGTTTTTATAAAGTTCTGGCACACAGTAGGCACTATGTAAATGTCAGCATACTTGATCATTTTGTCCTGAATTTTGTGTCCATTGGTTCTTCCACAAACCTTTTTAATAAAGTCAAGATCTCCTTTGAATAAAAATAGTGATGGAATGTATTGCCTAATTAACTGTGTTGGTAATTAAACTGCAACAGAAACGGCCTATATGCACTTAACTAGGCACCTATTATAGTTCAATAAGGTAACAATTGTATGATAAATATGTACTACTTGATTACAAGAATAGATGCTCTAAGTATTAACAAACATTGGTGACAGGCTAAAACTGTTTCATTAAGAAGGAAGTACATCCATTGCCTTGGACACTTCTTCACTTTATTTCATAACAAAAATATTCCAGTACTTAGAAAAAAAGGTGAAATAATCTGTTTAATACACTTTTGTCACAGTTCATCTCTGTTTCTAGTTTTGTGAACAAGCATGGTTAGAGTCAAGATGCCATCTGGAAGGGTTGCATATCAGAACTGGTAGAGCTTCCCCACCCTGCCCCACAGGCCAGCTGGTTCATTCCTTCATAATAAATCCAATGACCACAAAAGAAACATGCCTTACTCAAGGTCACATATGTGAGAGGCTTAGGGAAGGAAAAACCTACCCACAGAACTTACACATTTTTATTCCCCACAACATGGACAAGTGCTTTTAGAAATCAGTCTTCCCATCTTTCATGGAATATTTTCTCTACCTGCTCATTGATGGGAAAACACCTGCTATTCTTCTATAGTAGAAAGGTGTAAATAAGAGACAGGAATTCATACCAAGGTGTAAATGTGTGATATACAATCTTATTCCAATTGTAAGTTTTGGCACAACGGCAGGAGAAACTGACAGCACAAGACCAGTAGTGTGCTGCAGCCAGCTCCTACTGGGTCTATTTGCAAAAGGTAAGCTTACATCCCCTTTTCAGTTCATGGAGAATTCAAGTGGGAAACCTAAAATCAGTGCTAGTTGTGCTTGTTTACTGTATTGAAAACAGCAAACACTGTAAGGTGAAGTTATTCTATGATAACTACTTTACCAAATAAACCACTGGTTGGGACTTTATGAGTCTGAAGGGAATGGGTAATGAGGAATGAGGGAGTGAGTGTATGGAAGTTTCAGTTAGGCTGTGTCTGATGAAAGCCAACAGGGACTGTTTGCCAATTTTGCCAAGAGTTTTTCCTGCTTGTATCACCAGAATATTTCTACTTCAAATCCATGTGCCAGCATTTTTTAATTAAGAGGAATGAATACAGAAAGAAGACAAAAAAAGACTAAAGAACACATTCCTGATTAGTTAATATTGGTAAACATTTATTAAATTCTAAGGGACTCTCTGTCAGTTGGCTTTGAAACATAGTGTTTACCAAAAAGCATTATAGATTTTTTTAAGCTTCGTAAGCCTAAGACATAAAATGCCAAAAATCTTGGCTCTCATAAGCACCTGACACTTAATTAAAATCCAGTAATGACCTTATTATATCAGAGAAAATCCTTCTTGGATGCAAGCAAAATAATCTGAACTTAATATTTTTTATTGAAATCATGCCATCTGGTTCTTTGTTATACCAGAAGATGAAAGAACACAATAATGGTATTATCCCAATCATGTGAGCCATAACTTCAAGGTAGAATTTGTAGTTTGGTGAATATTGTACCAAGTGAAAAATTCTAAGCTTGCCACGGATTTAGTTCAGTGGCATAAGTGTCTGCCTGGCAAGCTTGTGGTCATGAGTTCAATCTCCAGTACAAAAAAAAAAAAAAAATCTTATGCTTCAGTGAATCAGTTACCTACTTATTACTAACACACATTAAACCCTAGGAGATTTAGAGTGTAGTGAGCATTGTTTTTACTTCATATTATTTTTAGGCTACTCTCTTAGTTACTTTTTACTAATTGTTGGGACAAAATACCTGACATCCAGAATTAGGGAAGGAAAGGTGTATTTCTTACAATTTGGAGGTTTCAGTCCATATTCAACTGGCTCCGAGGCAGGGTGGCATGATGGGGCCACTGTTCATGACCGCCACAAACAGCAAAGGGCAAACTGGCAAGTGAGAGAGAGAAAGACATCATCTTCTTGCCATCACATCATATCCTGGCTCCACCCCTAGGTGGGTGTAGCACTCACACCACCAATCCAAGCACTAGACAGCAACTAGATTTGGTAGAGTCCATAATTCCATAAGGCTTAGGGGGCCACTGACATAAACCATGACAGCTACATTTTAAGATAAAAGCCATGGAGACTAAAGTAGTCTCTCAGCCTCCTAAGGTTCTACCATGAGATTTACTTCTATGACAGCAGAGAGTAAGTCTCAGACTCAGGAGATGATGAGAAGTCAATTCTACAGCCCTAGATCATGAATTTTCTTTAATAAACAGCTGAACGGGAAATTCCTCAGATGAGTTCAAAATCCCCAAGAGACTTTAGTGGGTAACCAGGGCTGAGAGCCATTGCTCCTTGCTGTTATCAAGCTCATGTATGTTGCCCTCCATTCTAGAGCTTATATTTCCTGGTTACCATCAAAGAACAGAGAATGGCACAGATGTGCCCTTTCTTCCAATGACATTCACTTCCCAACACTAATACTCTTCACTATATGTCACATTATTATCTCATTCTTAAAAATCATTCTGCCAGGTAGGTATTGTTATTTTTGCTTCATGATCAAGGAAGTATAAACTACTGATATTCACAAAACTTCTAGCCAAATATGTGGGTTTCTCCCCATTGAACAATTCTCCACTCTTCAGACACCAACTGTGTGTCCCACAATTCAGTTCAATCCTGACACTAATTTCTTGGCATTAGTGCAGATCCTACAAGAAAAGGGCTTGGTCCCACAAAACTACCCTACTTCAGATTCCAGTTGCTAGTTCCAAGTTCCTACCTGTTCTTCTGAGCCACTGGCTATAAATTTCTGGAATCTACAAATCTATGTTTGTTTAAGTTTTTGAAGAACCTCCATACTAGTTTATACAGTGGATGCAACGGTTCATATTCCCATGTGAAAGGCACAGTTTTCTGTCACATTTGATAATTTATCAAACAGCTCACAGAAGGCACTTTCCTTACCATTACTGGTTTATTAGAAATGGTACAATCCAGGAAGAGCAAAGTAGAATAGTTACAGAGGGCAAGGTGTGAGAGACAGAGCATCAGACTTCCAGCACCTCATCATCCCAGCACTTCATTGTATTCCCCAACTTGGAAACCCATAATTTAGGGTTTTTTAAACCTCATATTACAAAAGTGTGATTGATTAGCTCTTTGGCCATTAGTAATTACACTTAGTCTCCCACTTTCCTTCCCTTCCCATCACGGGAAAAGGCTGATGTTTCCAACCTTTTAATGACACAGTTCCACTGGCACCCAGTCTTATTCTGAAGTTATTTAAGGAAACTTCAAGAGCTACTTCATTAGCATAAATGTAGCTATGGTTGAAGTTGGGTTCTCGTGAACTACATGAATATTCTTAACATCCCTGTCATTGAAGAAATCCTAAGAGATTGAAAAGATTTGTGTCCAAATCATGGTCATCCCAATGAGCACATCAAAGATGCTCAACATCACAGATCACTAGGAAAATGTAACTCCAAGCCACAATGAGATATACCATTCCATTATTAAGATGGCTACTCTTAAATAACAAGTGTTCATGAGAAGGTGAAGAAGCCAGTGGGAATGTGAAGAAGCTGTGTATAGCTGGTGGCAAAGAAGTTTATTCAAAAATTAAATAATGCATTATATAACCTAGCAATCCCACTTCTTGTGAATACCCAAGAAGTCCATTCAGATTCCAGTTGCTAGTTCCAAGTTCCTACCTGTTCTTCTGAGCCACTGGCTATAAATTGAAGAAAATTGAAAGCAGAGATGAGAAAAATATTTGTATACCTAAATTCATAGCAGCATTCTTTATATAAGCCAAAAGGTGTAAATAATCCAAGTGTCCTTTGACAGGTAGTAAATGAAACATGTTATATACCTAGAACGGAATATTTTTCAACCTTAAAAGTTAAATTCTGACACATGATACAATATAGATGAATTTTGAAGACATTATATTGTCAAATTGACCCATCATAAAGACAAATATAGTATGATTTTACCTATATGATATACTCATCAGGGCCAAATTAAAAGAGCCAGAAGTAAGAGTGATATTTGCCAGAAAATGGCAAAAGAAGGGCCATATAGAGTTTAACAAACATCAAGTTTCAGCTGGAGAAACAAAAAAAAAAAACCTTCTGAGAAGGGTACGAGTGGTAATGGTTACAGAAAAATGGGAACATACTTAATGCTTAAAATAATTAAAATATGTATATGTATTTACCAAATAAAACATTCCAAAGGAAAACAACCAAAAATTCCTGATCATCATTCCAAAATCTGGATGTTTAGAAATATGCTGAGGAGACACAGCTAACTGCATATACAACACATCCACCTCCAGGGATTTGAGCTCAGCAGGAAGTTGCATTTTAATATACAAACTAGAGTTGATTAAAATTTTTGTCTTTGTCTATTTGGTGTAGTTATAACTGAATACCCAACACTGGGTAATTTATAAAGGACAAAAACTAATTTTTTCTTAGTTCTGAAGCCTGGAAAGATTGAAACCAAAGCACTGGCAGATTTGGGGCCTGAGAGGTTCTATGTTCTGCTTTCAAGATGGTTTCTCCATTGCTGTGTCCTCCAGAGAGAGGAAAACCTGCTGAGTGTTCGTTCATGTGATGGATGTCAGAAGGTCAAAAAGAGACGAACTGCTGGTATCAAATGCTTTTTTAATGACACCTCATCCTATTCATGATCTTGAACACATCACCTCAGAAAAGCCCCATCTTGTAATACGGTCACATTGATATCACTTGAGTTTTGGATGGGACATATTCAAACCTCAGCAATGATTAATAGCCCAGGAACCCATTCTGACAAATTTTACTTTTAGAGGTACAATAGGTCAGAGAAGAAAGGTGAATTCGAGTTCTTAAGAAGGACTCACAGAAGTAGCAGGGGTGAACTAGGCATTACAACACAGATTAACAACAAAACAAAACAAGACAAAACAAAACAAAAACCAAACCTCCCATCACCTACTTCCTTATTTCCCTCACCTTCTTCCTGCTGTCAAATCTCGCAATAGAAAGTGTCTATAAGGATCCCTGTGGACCCTGTTCCCACTCACTAGAGCTCACCACCAGGGGTCCACCTGCCTGAAGCAGTTTTATATCTGTTTACAACTTAAAATGAAACACACCCCATTGCTCAGCCTCAAGAAGTACTACTTATTTCTCTTAGAAACCCTGTCAGGGGCGACCCAGGAAGCGTAAAGTTATGGACCTCAGTCTCAGTTACGTATAGCCTACACCTCTGATGCCAAACCTTTCAGAGCTTTCAGTAATATTGAACAGCCCCCTGCATCACACATGCCACTGTCCTACATGATGGATAGTCCAAAACCATGCAACGAAGGATGGAACTCTGAGTCCAGACAAGCTCAATCTTCCCAGGCTATGGACCTAAAGGATCCCTTTTCGCTCTTGCCTTGGGACAAAAGTGAGATCATCAGGCCTGAGCCAGATGTAAGAGCATTCCATGTTGCCTCCTTATTTGGTGTGTCAGGATAGGTCAGCTATTGAGGACCCTTGATCACAAATTAAGACATGTGCTCTACGTTCTTAAAATCTGGCATGATCCAGGTCATGCGCAATGAGAGAGAATAAGAATGCTGGCAGTTATTTTTCACTTGTGAATTCTCAATATCTTATAAATTAGGAACTAGTCTAAATTCAGTCATTTGTGGGTTTCAATCAATTGGTCAGAATTTCTACAAATCAGAATGGACTCTTCTTCCAATACTGTCCCAGGGCTCCCAGTCAACAGCATTGTCAAGCTGGCCTCTCTTCCCAACAGGAAGCTTTGTCTAAGATCCCAGGACTACCCTCTGCCTTGAGCAGCACGCACAGTAATTCAGAAGCCCAACTGTGTGCTTTAACAGGAAAGAGGCAAAACACACAAACTCATGGAAATCCCTCCCTTGAAGCCTTTCCTTTCCAAATGTGAAGAATGCATGAAAGTTAGAAACCTCATGCTCCTAAGACAGTTCCCTACAGGCCGGGTTTCTTTATAATTCAGAGGACTTTCAACCTAGGAAAATCACCAGGCTGAGAAGAGAAGGAGAAATCTCAGTGAATTTCTCTAGAATTTTCCTCAAGAGATGCTTTAAAAATTGCACTGCAATTCCCAGCTGCAGCAGAATGAAGCTCACCAGGTCTTGGTCATGGTCTTCCTCCTGCAGTACGGGCAGCTCTGATCAAGATCTACTGCTGCCCTGGGCCTCAGTTTACCTTCAGACAAAACAGGGTTATAAATTCCTACTCTGTCTCAAAAGACAATAGGTCAATATGCTGTTAAAAAATGCATTTTGTGAAAGTGCTTAGAAAAACTCTAATAAACTCTACAAACATAAAGTGTTTGCACATTTACACTGTTTGTATGGCCTTTAATGCAGGCGGCCTATCTGTCCAGGGGGTTGGGAAAGTGAAGAGTGGCTCGTGGCATTTGGCAACAATTTTCACCACTGATAAGTACACCCACCTTGACATTTTCAAAGCCCATCTCAGAAGAAAAAGTCCCTTTTTATCTGAAGCATTAAGAGAAAATGTGCATGATTATCATCTGTCTAAAAAAAAATGAGGAAAGAAAGAGGGAGGGAACAGGAATACAGCTGAACTGACACAGAGAAACTCACCATTTTATTCTGCACAATTGAACTTCATTAATCATAGAAAATCAGAGATGGAAAAGACCTATTAGGTCACCCCATCTATCCCTCTGAAAGCATTAAAAGCTTTCAAATGAGACAGAAATTGGAGGTCCTGATTGCTGATGGTCATTAAAGATGGTTTTTGTGAAGAAAAATGTTAACCTTCGCATCCCTGACAAATTACAATCTGGGTGGTTATGGCTGCCTTTGCCAGAGTGCCCCAGTTCTGGGGTTGGAGGTCACCGCCCCTTAGCATGAGTGCCACTAAGTGGCTTCATCAGAAGCCCACATTCAGTAACCATCATTGGCTTGTGGAGGGGGCCTTGCAGGAGTGGAGCTTGGCCTACTCCCTTGATCTTCCTCTGTTATTCATGTGAAAAGGAAGAATGAGTTTTCCCTCCAAAAACACCTTCCTTTCCAGTCCCAATTTTCCCAGAGAGCCTTCCTGCTTTTGGGTTACACACACACAAACACACTACTACGTATGCTGAGCTTCACACCCATAAATTCTGTGTCTCCTAGGGCATCTCTGGCCCACATAGCATTTTCTATTTCAGAAAGCCCCACATCTTTTCTGAAATAACCCTTACTTCTATTCCACTTATTATAAGAAGTTGTCATTTTCCATTTCTTGTTACCCTACTTCATAAAAAGGTCACGTATCCCAGGCCTGTATATCATGGGAGCTAACCCTCTGATGGGCCACCAATCAGTACATGAGCCAAACCAGGTCAGTCTAGGTCTCTCTCTGGAATTTCATACATCCACACTAGGAGAGAGGAGACTTCTCTTTCCTCATTTGTCTCAAACCTGAAACTGTTGTCATGGCCACCCTAGTACAGGGAAGTATCCCATCTAATCAGAATAGAATGAGGAAGATCCTTTCTGTTTTTCTGTTATGCAGCCAGTCAGTAAGTTAAGTTTCTTCACTTCAGCTATTGTGAGCCTGTTTTCTATCCCTGGGAACACATGGAGTCCTGACTATGAAACGCTACAAGATTCTATCATTCTTCTTGGTTAACCTGTGTGACTCCTGGCTCCCCCATCAATATAGCAGCCCCCCAGGGGCAAAAATAATACTTTTGCTTTCTCTTCAGTGCTGCAACCCAAGCTCCACACAGATGGTCACCAAATAGTTCAGCAGCCTTTATCTGAATATCTTGTCTTTACTTCTCTGTTCTGCAAGGATTGCTTGTATCCAAGAAACATCGTAAGTCGTGACCCCAACACACAGGTGGAAGGGCACTCCAAAACATGAATCCTTCTGCAAGAATGTGGTCACCATGAATGTGGACTGGAGTGTCCAGAAGGACGCTCACAGCTGCCACTTCCCTGGGACAGTTTGTGCTGGCACTTTTTGCTGAGGACTCTGCATTTGCTATAGTATGTGTTCACTTTCCTCATACAAACGAGACACTGATCCTGCCACATTTTCTTGCCATTGTGGTTGTCAACTTGGCTTAGTCTGGGAATGTGAGCATTAGAACCAAGAACACAATACGGAAGGGGAGAGTTTCAATAAAAGCAAAGAAGGTAACTGGCATCAGCAACTCTTCAACCCAAAGGGGAAAGGTGACAAATAAGGTATAACTGCAAACCTTAAACAAAATCACAGAAGTTGCATGCCCTAACCCTCACCAACCCTAGTATGCATCCTTCTCTTGTGCCCCACCTCCAAAGTCACTTCATCTGTGTTTCCTAAAGACTCCCAAAACCTTCAAGTAGCCAACCTCAGATAAGCATCGACAGATTACCTAATAGAAGCCACTGTTTATTAATCATCTCGGGGTTTGGGGATAAGTTTGGTTTTTTAAACAATACATATTTATAACACACCTTTTGGGAACCTGGCACTATTTCATTTTCCAAAGATGAACCCATTTCATGCCTCAGAGATTGATCTTCCGTCATCACCAGCAAGACATTTTGCTTACATCTACCTAGCTGATAAAAGGGAGTACTGAGGTGGTTTTCTACCATCCATTGTCAACATAACTAGAAATACGTGGGTTTTTTTTTTTAATTTAGGGATGAATTGTGTTGTCAGCAGTGACTAAGATGACTTAGATGGATAGGAGAAACAGAACATGAAAGTTGGAAAGACAACCCATAACGGGCAGGTGGTTCATCTTGTCAAAGTGAGCCACCATAGAGAATTTGGACAGGAATTTAAAGACTGAGAAGTCAGGAGGTGAAAAGTACTAACTTCATGACATCTAGCAAATCAACTGATAGGAAGTCAGCAGGCATTGCCCTGGAGGTGGTTCACAGGTGTCAGACGCACCTTCCAAATGTAACAGCACCTGACCAGCCCTGGGCAGCCACTGAGATGACTGTCTCCAGTGAGAAGGAATGAGACAAAGAAGTAGAGACATTGATCAGGCCTTCAGTAGTTACAATTTTTCTAGATTGGGACTTTGTCTCTGCAGAGAAATATACTCTAAGTTTCAAATAATAATGCATACAGTAGTTAACATGTGGAAACTCCGTATGTTATAATAATAAATTATTTTTATAATCTTAATTATCCTTAGCAAAACATATGATTTATATTTAATTGCTTCACTGTAATGAAATAAAGTGATTGTAACTCTAATTGTTACATATAATATAGAACTCACACTATAAACTAAAACAGTTCTATTGTAATAAATAAATGCATGATTTAGTTAAAAATTGTACATTGCAGATGCTTGACCTGAAAGGTTTTTTTCCCCTGTTGGGGTTGATTCTAAGGTTTCTCAGATGAAGGTCTATTTTGTAAAATTCTATACTCCATTGCCACATCAGGGTGTGTGTAGCTCTCACAGGGATAACAGATAAGCCATCAGGAGGAAACAGCATCCTGAACCTTGACAGTCAACCTCACTGGAGGAAATCCTTACCTCCATTTTAAAGTAACTTTATTAAGTTTGAGAGCACAATCTGCATTTTGACAAAATTCCATATCAACTTAAACATCACCACAATGCCTGACTACCAAATTGAGTATAAGTAAATGCAAACAGGTCCAGTTCAGATGACGAAGGATCCTAACGATAAAGAATGAAACTCCAAGCCAGTCAACACGGAGTTGTCAATAATGAATTCAAAAACACCTATTGCCATGGTTGGTACATGTGGTTCAATACAGAGAACAATGTTAAGTCATTAACCATCCAAAAAGAAATAGAGGGACATATCAGAAAAAAGTCTAGAACAGGAAACAGAAGACTTTAAGATGTCTTTTTGACTTGAATGTCTTGCTCCAAATAGCCCTGAATCTTTATTTTAGAATAAACCAACTGTGAGACTGCACCACTCATAGCTAGATCTTATGAATCATATTTTTCCCAAAGAGCTTAAAATATCATATTATGATGATACATGCACATCAATGTTTATATCATACCATTCATAATAAGTAAATTTTGGAAACAACCTTTATACTTCATGAGCAAATGAATGGATAAAGAAGAAGTGGTATTTATATATAGTGGAATATTACTCAGCTATAAAGCACAAGTTTGAAACATTTTTAGAAAAGTAGATGCACCTGGAAAATACAGTGTTGAATGAAACAAGCCAGACAGACAAGCTTCAATACCATAGAGTGTCTCTCATCTGAGTAAGACAAAGTACATACTAAAAGAGAAATAAAGAAAGCATGGAAGGAGACAGCAAAATGGACTTATAGCAGATGGGAAGGGGTCCAAGGGACCAAGGCAAATGGTAAGGTGAAAAAGATGGGGATATAGGTACAGTAAAGAAACACTGTGTACAGTACCCTAATAATCACAATGAAAGTGGACATTATATGCCATAAACATGAACAGAGATTAATAATAGTAACAAGAATGAAAAGGAGGAAGGGGGAATTAAAGGAGGAGGAGGGAAGGGAATTATAAAAAGAAACAGGCTGTCTTACATACATAACCAACTGCCCAAGAAGACTCTAAAATGCATGTACTGCAAATATGTACTAATAACTTTTATTTAAAAAGGTTTGGTTCACTCATCCTGCATGTGTCCACTTTCCATCATTGGCTAAAATCTCTAAAAAATGGCAGCTTCCTGCATATGTTAGAGTTAGCTTTCCATCACTATAACAAATCATCTGAGATTTTAAAAAAACCTACAAGACAAAAAGTTTTGTCTTACCTCACAGTTTCAAAGATTTTAGTCCATGGTCACTTGGCCCTGTTACTTTGGTAGCACAGTTCATGCAACCCAGAAGCAAGAAGAGAGACAGAAAGGGGCATGGATCCAACTATCTCCTTCAAGGGGATGAACTAACTTTCTTCAACCAGTTCTACTTTCTAAAGGTTCTGCAGCATTGCAGGCTATCAACCAAAATTTTAACACATGGATCTTTGAGGGTCATTTGGGTTCCAAACATATCACTGCATGACCCTTCATCATTCTGTCCTATCTATTGTGATAGCCTGGATCCTAAGGGGTTAAGCCTTCACTGCCATCACCAATGTGACTACAAAAAAAAAAAATGTAAATTGCTCACTACAGTGGGATTAAATGTCTATCAGCCCTCATGCATTCAATTCCTTGTCTCAGTACTCTTCAATTAGAGGAAAATCTTAACCCTGTGGTTAAGGTTATTTTGGGAGCCAAGGACACTTCCTGCCAAAGACCAAGAATGATATATAACATTAGGATCCAGCCATGGATTGCAGCTGTTTTCTGAGACTGTGTTTCTTACACGATAAAAAGGCAACCTGCCTCTCTCAAAATCCTGGGTCCAGAGAGGACAGGAGAGCAACAGGCAGGGTGGGCAGCAAGCTGAGACTCTGAGATCTCAGGTCCACTTAAGGCAGCTGAGATGCTCTCAGAGCCAGAAACTGTGAGGGCACCTCACCTTCACTCAAGTGAGCTCTGCACAGCTCCACTCACTGAGTCTTCAACCCAAATTTGACTTCATCACTCTCAGAAGACTGAGACCATCCTATGCAAATATATTAAATGTATTTATTTAGTTTTCTGTCCATTGTACACTAGCACTCTGGTCTTAGGAAACTGGAATGTTTGGACAGAAAAAAGGTATGATAATAAAAACATAGGCAAGGAGCCCAGCCAGGATTGAAGGAATTCTGAGGTAAGTAATGTTAGAAGAATAAGAAATGTTCTTCTTTTTAATAACTGATCTTGCCAACAGCTTAAGGTATAATTTTTTATACCCAACCCAAATTTCTCATACTTTAATTTTCTGTCAGGGGGAATTCTATGGAAATGCAAAACAGTTCATCACTAACCAACTCTAAAGTTGGTAAATTCCTAAGACTGACCTTTCCTTCAGAAGAAGATAAAAATAATGATCTACAGATATTCCCTTCCTGGTTTCTTCACTAGTTCTTTTTTAAATCCTTAGTCCCTAGATGTGGATTTCTCTCATATTTTGACCTTGTCCTCTATTCCTTTGCACATCCTGGGACACTCCATCACTCTGAGAATATTGTAATGATAAAACAGCTTACAGTCCTGTGGACCCCACGTGAAACCATACTGTGCTGTGACATCACCTAGACACAGGCAGAAAACTGACTTCCTTAGACCAACTACACCTTAGTAAAATTTCTGTCCTTAATAGCAAAAGTCAAACAAGAATGATTTTTCACTGATTTTAATGTTTTCACTGCTTCCATTGTTTTAAGATCATATAGACACAACCTCAGCATGCTAGCCCTGAGATTAACCAGGTTTAATCTAATGACAAGATACTCAAAGTTGAGCGTACTTCTTGGCTCGTCTGAGATCATCACACCTAAGAAAACACATTTCTAGAATTAGTTCATCAACAAGGAAGACCTTCTTTGTGCCACAGTGTCAAATGCAAATCTTCTGTTTCCTTTCTTAGGCACTGAACTGACTATATATTTGTCAAATGAATGAAAAATATATAGCCCACTAGTTTCCTCTCCCTGATGATTCCTTCATGTCCCAGATCTTCTGAGACCAGATAAGAGGTCTGTGACTGGTGCTGACAACTGACTCTAGTAATCAGAATAAAAATACGACTAGTTATTTTATCCAAGTTCCACTACTAACCCCCAACCACACAACCCTCAGTGATTCACCTAACCATCGGCGTTAACTGATAAACTCATACACATCCTGCCTCTCTAAAGCGATCATTCTTTCCAAGCCAAATACATACATATGATAAGCTTCTTGTAAATGACATGATCGCTTATTCCTCCTCATAACCACGTTTCCATTATTCTCTCAGATAGGTATTAAAGAGATAAAGCTGTCTTTAAAAATCAGTATAAACTCCAGTTTCTGATTCCTATAGACTAAATTAAATAGGCTACAAGGTATGTACAATACATGCACAGTGGGTGACACTGGAGAGTTGCTCTGAGCTTATGGAAGCCCATCTTTTATAATGGAGTCTAAGCCCATCTACCTATTGTTGAAGAAGAAATTACTTGTATCATTGAAGAGTATTAATTATATTAACATACTTAAAAAGGCAGCATACAAGAAGGAACAATTAGCACCCCATTTAAAAGATACACAGAAACTCAAGAAATTCATAGAGAGCTGTCTTTCAGCATACTGAACATCATGCAACACAGTTTTTATAATACGGAGGTCTTGTTATCCCCTGTAACTGCCAATTTTTGTCACCAGATCTTGAACTTTTTGGCAATAGAGACTGAGTCTTACTATTGCACTTTATAGAGTATGTGATACATGGTTGGGATCTCATATCTGTTATGTAATAATGTGATCATTTGATCTAGAAAAAGCCTGAGATACATATTATTCTGTGTTCCCCTAAATGGAGAGTTTACATGATATCAATTAGATTAAAAGATGTAAAATTACCTAGATGTTATAATGAACTATAAAATGATATATAAACAAGTCTTTAAAATACTTCTTCAAGTGTTTTTTCCTTTGTTTTCAAAATGGGATAATTGAGTTCTAAAATGTATTTATTATTCAAAGCCTCACATACAGGTCTCCATTTTCTTGAGTGGCTTAGAGCAATTCCTATTGAAAAACTCTATCTTTGCAGGAAACTCCCTGGTCAAATGATTGCTATTTCTATTTCCATGGGTTCTCCTCATCCAGAAAAACACACATACACTCACACAAGAGTTCACATGAACACACAAAACTACATAAGAACACAAGTAAGCTTTGGGAAGTAATGAATATGTTTAGTACTTTGTGTATTATTATCATATGAGTGTATACAATTTTATATGTAAATTTTATCCTCATAATCCTTAAAAATAATAAAAGAAATTTGTAAAACTATTGAATTATCCAATAAAGGGCTCATTCCTTCTCTAGAGAAATCTTTGTGTTTGATTCATTTTTCTCTTTTCCTTACATGTTATACTCCAGTAAAATGTCCGTATAGGAAGGGTTTCTTTCCTAGAGCCTAAGAAAGGGTCTCATCTTCTAAGAAAGTTTCATATGAAGATCTAAGACTCTCTGAAAGTTAAGATGTTATGTTATGGATGTGGTGAGAACTGAGATGAGGGAAAGCAGTTTAGAGATTAATATTAAGGTAGGCATTCTGAGTGATCTACCTTAGAACCAGCTTAATTACAGGAAACATACTTTTTTTTAGTATGTGTCAAATAATTATTTCCAATTACCTATGCTTTCCTAGTTTTCAAAATCTACCAAAGACCTAATAGGTCAGCTATGGTATCACAACAACATCACTGTAACAACACAAATATAATTCAAGAGAAGAAGAAAATTAGGGAGTAAAGGAGTTACCTATAGTAATATTATTGCATTTGCACTTCATTAAAAACATATATGATCTTTACTGTATTTTATTATCTTTTAATGGGGGAAAATTTAAACTTTTACATTTATTGTTGTAACTGTTGTCTTTAGGCTTTATCACTTTTTAAATTTGTTTATTTTTAAAAAGCAAAACAGGTAAAAGGAGAGAAATAATACAAAATTTCAAAAAACAGTAAGAAATCAACACTAGTAAATATATTGCATGTTGTTATCTTAGAAATAGTTGTTCAGGTTACAAGATTTAGTTATAAAATATAATCAAACAATGACAACATAAACTGTTCTTTTTGATGAACTAACAGAGAATTAGTAGTATGGTTGTCAATCTTGCACATATATAACATACATACAGTTATATGTGTATATCTACATATATATAATCTTTTCCTTTCTTCCATTTCTCTTTTCCCCTATCCCAGTTGTTTTTTTTCTTTTAAGAACTTTCTTTCCCTTTCATTATTACAATATCTATTATATATTTTGGATATTATTACTCTTTCAGTTTTTATTATCATTATTTGTTTTTTACACTAGGGGGACAACACTGTATTTACAAATGTGAGTCTGATTTATTTCACTTATGAGTATAGTTTCAAGTTGCCTCAATTTACCTATAAAAGCCTCAATATTATCTTTATCCTGTTTATAATTGAGTAATATTCCATGGTATAAAAATACCACATCTTTTTTATCCTTTTTGTGGTTGACAGGCATTTTGGTTGCATACAAGATTTAGCTATTACAAATTGTGCTACTATAAACATGGGTTCACATATATTGCTGTGACATGATCTTCCCAACTTTTCTGGGAAAACACCCAGAAGGGTAATAGCTGTATTGAATGGGACTTCCAATCCTAGTTTTTTGAGGAATCTCCATAATGATTTCCACAGTGGCTGTACAAGTCTACATTCCCACCAACAACAGAGGAGTGTTCCTTTTTCCCCACAGCCCTGCCAACATTTGTTTTCAGTTGATTTCTTGATCACAGTCATTCTTTCCAGAGTGAGATGCAATCTCCATGCTGTTTTAATTTGCATTTCTCAAATGACCAGTGATGTTGAACATTTCCTCATATATTTATTTACCAAGCACTTTATGATTATCCTTGGCATTCTCATCCTTAGCTAGATTATATTTTAGCACCTTTTATTTTAAGCTATTTGCAAACATAAATTAATATTTTAATTATTTTATAGATAAATTTTAGTAGTTTTGATGAAGAATAATGCATGCAGAAAAGTATTATGTATATTTCATATTTTCAGAAATATAAAGCTAATGAAACAACAAATATATGAAGATTTAGACTATTGCTGGTATCTCAGAAACCCCTCTTGTCCTCCATTTTGTCACTGGCACTACTAATCGCTTCCTTCCTTTGCAATAGTGTAGATGGGTTTTGAAATTTATATAAAAGTAATTATCCATCATCTATTCCTCCATGGCCGCCTCCTGCTCATTATTTTTTTATAAGTTACACCCATATTGCTTTATTTAGTCGCAGTACTTCCATTCTCTTTGCAATCTTGTAGTCCTTCAGTTGAATATATTACTATATATCTATTCATCTTTCTGTAACTGGACATTTCAGTAGTTTCTAATTTGTAAGTTTTAAGAATAGTGTTGTTTCTGACTTTTAGGCAGAAATCTAGAGTGACCATGACTTCTACTCTTGCAACACAAGGCTATACAAACCACAAATTCATAACTTTACTTGAATCCATCAGAGATCTGAGTTTGCATAACAACAACAATAAAAAAAACCTATCCTGAGATCTATGTAAATGCAAGTTCTGAAAAGAGAAAGAACATGAACATTTGGCTACCTAGGATAGTTGCTGTCAGACACTGGTGAAAACTCAGTGAAAATTGTTGTTGAACCATTGGAGCCAAGCAATGGATCTCAAGAGAATAGAGAATTCTTGAGGGTGGAGATATGCTAGGAACTTGCACCTACTTGTGTCTCTTCTCCATACACTTCACCATTGATCCCAAAAAAAGATTGATTCTTGAGTCCTGAAGATGGGTAGCCTTGTACTACAAGCCTAAAGAAAGAGAACAGCAGCTGTGGCAGGTAAGGCATGACACACTCAACCCTAGCGCTCCTCACTTACCCCTCTTCATAATAAAAGCCTTATATTACAGGAACGAAAGCCCATAAGCACCTTCAACCACAGGTTAAGGGTGAAATTCTATTGTATCTGGGGAAGAGAACGAGAAAAAGTGAGGAGACCTCTACTTTATAGGAAGGGCAGGATTATAAAGTGGGTCTAGAATTAGTCCTGGGAGATGTTCAGGAGCACTGAGATTAAATCCCTGAAACCCAGCAAAGTTCCTGTATAAGTCTGTAGCTGAATTAGCAGAGTGGAGAATGCATCTGGTCCCCACCACATGGCATTAAGAAGTGACAGTTAGGAGAGAAAAAAGAGTGTGATAAAACACTAAATCACAACACAAAGGAAAGGCATGAAACTGACTGTGGATTAGATGTTGAGAAAAGCAAACCCCATCTTAAAAATGAAAAGTGCTTGAGGAATTTGAAGCAGGTGAATCATTGTTGGTAACCATAGCAACAATGAATCATAAACTCATCTCAACACCTAAGTATATTCATGCAAATTCTCAAAATAGGAAAGGAAAGGCATGCCTGTCTTCAAGCATGGACCTCAGCCTCAAACAATGTATGTCTTTCAAAATAAACTTGCCAAGTATACCCAAAAATAAACAAGAGAGGAGAGAAGAACATCAGTCAAGAGACAATGCCATCAACAGAACCAGATATATATGTGATACATGTTCTGGAATGACCAGACTGGGAATTCAAACTAACTCTAGGTAACTTGTGAAAGGTGCTAATGAAGGAATGGACAAAAGGATAATTTTAGCAAAGAAATAGAAACTAAAAAAGAGTCAACAGAAAATTCTAGGAATGAAAACAGTAACAGACATAAACAGCCTTTTATGGTCTAACAGATGACTCAAAACAGTTAAGGAAAGAATCAGTGAACTTGACAAGTAGTTCTGAGAAATGATCTAAATGAAACAAAAGATAAAAAAACAGAAAGAGGAAAAACAATAAAAGAACAGAGTACATGAGAAGTATAGAACACAATAAAAAATAGGCTGTATTATAAAAGAGTCACAGGATAAAGAGAGAAAATGGACACAGGAAATAAATGGAAAAGTGAGAACTAAATTTTTTTCATTTTTTATTTTAAAGAGAATAAAACCAAACAAAATAAAACAGAATAAAGTCAATCAAAATAAAACAGTTAAAGTGATATAGGACTTCAAAAAAGGATAATGGGAAATCAACAATTGTTACATTATGCCTCTTGTTATCCTCAAAATTGCTGCCCATACCATCAGACATAATAAAATTAAACAAAACAGAGCAGAATAAAACCAATCAAAATAAAACAGAGCAAAACAAAACTGTGAAGACAATATTGGATTTCAAGAATAAGACAGAAGAAAATCCCCCATATTGCTCTACTGTGTATGGTTATCCCCTAAATAGATGTTCAGACTATAGGCTTTAGACCTGTAAAGTCAAACAATATAAGCATTAAGTTCTTTTTGTATCTCAGTTGCTATCCACTCAGTCTGTGTTCTTCTGAATCAGCCGGTAGGGGGATACGGAGTGTAGAGCTCAGCTTTGCTTGTCTCCCAGCCTACATGCCTACATGCCGGCCAGCTAGTACGAAGGGTAAATTGGTTTCCTCTTTCTCCCCACTCCCAGCCCATGGCTGCCACTGGCTCATGAGAAAGGTGCTTCTTGTTTCTCCTCCTGGTCTACAATTACCCCTGGCTCATGGGAAGAGTGAATTGGCTTCCTGTTTCTCCTCCCTCCCAGCCCATCTGAAAATGTTTTTAAGGAATGGTCATTGCAACACCAAGAAGTCAATAGAATAAAATAAAATAAAAAACCAGGTGTATCATAGTAAGATGACTTGCAACAAAAAGCAAAGAAAAATCTTGAAATTGTCAGACAAAAATAATCTTTACCTATAGAGAAATGAAGAAAAGATTAATAGTAAACATGTAAACCATGTAAAGCAGAGGAAAACAAAATAACATTTAAGCTACTAAATGAAAAAAAAAACACCTGTCAACTATAAATTTTAACTCAACAGCAAGAAAAGATACTTTTTAAAAATGTAAAATACATTAGCAGACAAAGAAAAAGTAAGAGAATTCACTGGCAGAAGACCTCTACTCCAAGAAATATTAAAGAAACTTTAAGGTATAAAGAATATGACACTAGACAGATCATATATATAAACTGGATCTATGGGAAATAAAATAAACAAGGATGGAAATCGCATTAATGAAGATAAAATAGCATACTTCTTTTTCTCTTGTAACAGTTGTAGAAGACAACTAACTGTCCAAAGCAAAAACAGTTGCAATGTAATGTGCTTATAACATATATAAAGGTAAAGTGTTTGATAAAACAATACAGGGGATATAAAAGTGATTTAGAGAATAATGTTTATGTGAATAAACATCTGTTATATCTACCAAAACCTTTAAATCCATACTTTCTAGTACCCCTCATGTGTATGGAATTGGTAAGGTGATCACAAGTGGATCGGAAGTGAAAACAAGGCAGGCAGATTCTCTGTCCAAATCAGTACCAGACCAGACAAAGTGAAAGTCTGATCAGCCTCCAGTAGTAAAGAAGCCACAGAATTCCCCATCAACCAAGTCCAAGCAAAAAGGAAGCTAAGCTATTTTTATGTATTCTTACTGCATGGTTTTGTTTAAGTCCTGGCAGAGTTTTCAAACACTTAGAGAAAGAGTCCATCTATACTTCATCTCCTGGTTATATGTCAGCTACTGCTCTGTTTTATTCTATTCTGCCTCACCTCTTGGGACAAAAAGTCTTTTCTGTAGCAGAAGAAGTCTTCAGGCCATACTCCTGCTAGAAGGAACAATCCCCTTATAACTTGCCAATAAACCCTTCTTGCTCTTTCTTCTGCCATACCAAAGGAGACCACTTAGAAGCAAATTTACCACAGAAGTTGAAAATCCAATCTCTCAGACAAGAAAAAGCTGGATTTTATAATAACTAAGGAAGGTAGAATTTGAGAAAGGAATCGCTGCAGCTTTGATGGTGTGTCAAATCTGCCACGGCTGAGCGAACTCTGCTAGCTGCCTGTGCTGCCCAGCTCCAGGCCTCTGAGCTGAGCTAAAGAGGTTGGCAGGTGATGATGGAGACCGGGTAGGACTGGTGTAAGCAGCTGCTGATGAGGAGCAAGGGGCAGGCCTGGGATCTGACACGGACCCAGTTCTACGTCCAGTGCTGCCTCCACCATTCTATCACGATCCAATAAGTTGTGAACCTGGCAGAGCCACCATTTATAAGCAACAAGCAGTCAGTGGTGGAAGAAGCAGTCCGAAAATGCACAGCAAGACTCAGTCCTCTTGCAGTAACCACTGGAGTTGAAAGGACAAAAGCAATTACCTCGAGGGAACTGCTCCGGTCATGTCTGGCTTGTGTGGAAAGCTTGAGAAGCTGCAAAGGTTAAGTAGCGTATGTGCAGAGCCCTAAATACACCGATGTGCTTCTGCCCTTATGCCACCTCCCAGGGGTCTAGGACATGGTCTTAGCACAGTAACACAGGTGGAGAGGGCTCCAGAGCTTCATTCCTCCTCCATCTCCTAAAACTAAACTGTGTCTATGTCTACAAAGGGCAAAGCTTCCAGTACCTGAGCTGAAGGACAGTGTCATGGTGACAAGCAAGTTTTGGGAGGCTTCTACAAGCAGCTCAATAAATTAGAAGAGCCAAGACCACAGCAAACTCCCAGACACTGGCACTCATTTGGAGATTAGAGATGGGAGGACAATCTGCTAACTCAAACCTACTCATCCTTCAACACTGATGTTTTTTTCCTACCACAAGCCTTTTCTGACCTTGTTCACCAGAATCTGTTTCCCTAAAGGACTTTATCTAATACTTAGATGTGCTTTTCATCTAATAAATAGACAAAGATAAAAATACCTGGTAGTGGCAAAATTGAAGGGAAATAAGGCATTGGCATATGAGCTTGATGGTATTTTCCCTGGCGCAGTCTTCAAAGGCCAGGTCAGCAATTTGCACAGAGTGGAGGCCGGATACTTTAAGAAATTTTTTCCAGTGAGATCATGTATAGATATGGGTGCCCGCTGCAAACCAACTCTATAGGTGACTATGGAGACAGATTTCCAAGCTCTGATTGCTGACCTTGCCACTTAGAAGCTCCAAATCTTTCAAAAGTTCAGTTTTTACACTTGCAAAATGGGATTGCATTCAGAGTTTTTGTGAAAATTAGAGGATAAAATGTATATAACATGGCATATAATGAAATTCAACAACTCTGTATTTTCCTTACTTTACTATAATTCAAAACTTTAAATAAGTTTGAGTAACCATTGGTAATATATTAGTAGACACACTATGCAAGAGAATACTGTATAAGTCTTTAAAAAAATAAAACTATATAAACATGTACAATCAGAGAAAATAATCAGATGTCAGAAAAATTTATATCTGTGTTTGTGCCCAGTGTATACTATTTGGTATGTATACATGAAATATGTGTGATTATCCTGTGTGTAAGTCTGTCTATATATTTTCTGTGTTTGCAATTGTATGCATATATGTGAGCTCCATATATGTGCATATACGTGAGCTTCAGTATGTGTGATTGTGGTTTGTGTGGTTTGTGTATGTGTGTGTGTATATATATATATATATATATATATATATATATAATCAGTGTATATTTCAGTTTTTTTGTATGTGAAATGTGTGTGTATCTAGAGGGTATTGTTATGCTTTGGATTTGAAATATTCTTCAAAATAAAAGATAAATGCTTACTTGTAAGCTGATGAATGGGTTTTTGAGGAAGGAATTGCACCACAGACACTCCAAGTTCATCAAGTGGATTAATAAATTAATGAGATAATAATCTAATGGCAGTTGGGGAGGGAAGGAGGATGTGGGGCCTAACTGAAGAGTATATATCATGGAGATATGTGCTCAGGGACTGCATCTTCTCCCGAGCCCCTTGCTCTCTGAGTTTGGTTCTTTCTTATTCTTCTTCCTGGTGATCATAAGGTGAGTAGATTTCCTCCACCATATCTTTCCACCATGACTTTCTGCCTCACCTCAGGCCCAAAGCAGTGGAACCAGTAAAACCATGGACTGAAACCTCTGAAATCATGAGCCAGAATAGATCCTTCCTCCTTTCAGTTTATATTCTCAGTTATATTCTTCAGCTATATTTCAGTTCATATTCTCTTCTATTTTGTCACAGTGATGAAAAGCTAGCAGAGATGTTCATGTGACCTCTGTGTTTGTGACATATTTGCTATGAGTCTTGTGTCTGAGAATGTGTATGTGCCTTTGTATGTAGCCAGTATCAGAAACTGAATAGGAACTTGGGCTCCAAATGAGAGAAGTGTGAGCTGGCTTCACCAAGGTGAATGGAAAAGTCATCATAGTGCTTTTCACTGTCCTTTATAATGTTCTATATAGCTGTTCTATAATATATATAATTATATTAAAAATTGATTATAAAATAATCAATTTTTAATATAATATATTTAATATAATATAATCAATATTTAATATAATATAAAATTATATTAAATATTGATTATATATATATAAAATCGCTGTCAATTTTTTAAAAATCCAATATACATTCTTTCCAACAAAACAAAAAAACAAAAACCTGAGACTGACATAGATAAAATACCCCTCAAACTCCTGCTCCAAGAAGCTCAGTCTTCCAGACCACATTTCCTTCTTCTCCCCTGCAATACCCATCCTAACTCCTAGCACTTCAGGGCTCAAAGCTGAGGCTGTGATGCTATGACCTGAAATTCAGCTTCAAATTCCTGTGACACATGGAGTGGGCCAGTTGTCAGGGCCCACTCTTTCCAACTTACTCTCACTGGAATTGATTTCTTCTATCAGATTAACTTCCTGTCACTTTGGAAGATGTGCCAGTAAAGGGCAACTGAGTGTCAGTCACTGTCAGACCGAGAGGATGGGGACCTGGGTGTGACGCAGGTGAGTCTTCAGCTAAGGGAATTTCAGAGGTATGCAGTTGACACCCCTATTTAAGCCATGAGTGGGGACAGCTGGCAGACGGAGACCAAAGGAAAAACACACTTTCTATATATTTTGTCTCAGGACAGGTTTTCCCAGCAGTGCAGGACTCCATTTAGCAAGTGAGCCAGAATTGCCTGGGAAGCTTGTTTAAAATACAGATCCCAGCCACCCCCCTCCCCCAGAAAAAGATCTTTTCCCTAAGAGATGCTGGAGGGAAGCAGGGCCTGGTCACCTACTTCCCAGGTGAAGCAGTGAGGACGGTCCTTGAGGTGAAAATCTCACCCTGAAGAGTAAAGTGTTCTCCCACTCTCATGGCTGTGTGGCTTCAGGTTGTTCACCCTGCCTCTCTGGGCACATCACGCCAGTGAGGTAAGAGTGATGATCCAGAACAAAATGCTGATGAGGTTATTAAGATTGGGCTTTTTCTGAGTAAAGACAGAAGTAGGTTGATGGGACCCCAATGCACATTTCTTTCCCTTTCTGAAAGGAGATCCGGTGCTCTGCAGATGATTTTTGACCCTAGGGTTGTCCAGCGGGTTCTCCTGCCTCCTAAGTTTCTGCCAATGCTCCTGGTCCTGGAGCCGCAGGCCCTCTGCGAGTGTGCTCTACTGCCCCCTGGTGGTCGCATTCGGGAAGGTGAGCAGCAGCTTCTTTTGCCATTCAGCTTTATTTCAGGGCCTGAGCAAAGGCACAGCCTGCTGCCAGCCCAAACACAGGAAGAAAGTAATAAGCCTAGGGGATGATTTCTGAGGCTACCCCAGCTGGGGTTGGGGCCATCTCTCTGGAGCAAGACCCTGAAAATCAAAGATTGCACCAGCTTCCTCTAGACAGGCTCCTTCTGGGAGCCAAGTGATGATGGTTGTTTTTGGAGCTTGAAGAGATGAGTCTGACCCACAAGATAAGTTATACATATGGGTGAGGTCATGCAGAAGCAGCCCTAAAGGGGCTGAAAAGCCACCCCAGGGGAAAGTGCACTGCAGGCTCCCTGCGACTGACTTCAGTTTCAGCATGATGAAGGACCTGGAGGCTGCAACAGACCCCACCTGACCCGAAGGTGGCTCCAGCAAACATCTATACCTCAGGTCTGCACATCAGTGCTGTCATCTGCAGAGCTGACACTGCCCAAACATGCACATCAATAGAAGCATGTGAGTCCTATGTCATGCATCCCGGGAGTCACACTGCCACAGGCCTGGCCTCTACACCTCTCCCGGCAAGCCTCAGGTTGCCTACTCCAGAGGCCATGACCACTACCAACTGTATTCCCTGCTCCCCATAATGAAACACTCCACCTTGTTCCTTGTTCTCCAAAGCCACCCCAGCCTGGGCCTCAAGGCAGAGCCTGAGTTTGGACACCGGATTTCATGGTGAGCCTACCAGTGTCAATGGAGACCAGGAGAATTCAGGGTGGGAGGAGCCATAGAGGGCTGGGCACCATCCTCTAACCAAAACCACATGGTCTGGATATAGTGTGACCACAGAAAGCAGACATGGTAGGATGTCCATCATGCCGCTGCATCCCTGCATCCCAGTGCCAGCTCTGTGGATTGAAGATTTCCCTGTGCACAGGCCACCCATGGTCACCCACCCAAATGTCCGCAAAGATGGAGGCCAGAGCCAGGCTCCCAGAGCTCTGCATGAGGCTGCTAGGTGGCATCTATAGGGAGAGAGAAAGTGGCTCCCGGGTCATCCTCACCACTCTCAGCTAGATAAACTGTTCCAGCTTTGCCATTATTTCCACAAGTAGGCTGCCTGGAGAGCACAGTAAGAACTGATCTTCAGTGAGCTGTAATGTGTGGGTGCCCACTATAGCCGTGAAGCTGTCTTCAAGTGTGATGCTCATTTCTGTTGTCCTCAGCATCCTCCTGCTGGAGGAAGTCATCTTTCTTGCTCTGCTCAGAAATTCTCCAAATGGAGTTGCAGTCATCTTTCTCGCTCTGCTCAGAAATTCTCCAAACCCCCACAGACCAAAGACTATTTCTTCTGCCCCACCCCCTGCTTTTTCTTTTTCTTTCTTTATTCTATTATTTTTTAAGAAAATAAGCTCCATGTCTGCTTCAATTTCAAGTGAAAAGGCTCACAAAATTACAGAGATGAAAGTAAACACATTGTTCTTAATGAACTAAGTCTCCATAAATTGTTTTTAGCATAACTCATCCCACTTTGTACCTAGAGAGAAGTCAGGGACAAACCCTGTTTTAGAGGCAAAGGGACAAACACCCAGAGAGGTCACGTCAGAGGTAGCAGAAGCCAGATTTGATCCTCTATTTCTGATCTAAGTTTCCCTTACTTTACACAAAGAACCCAATCGTCTTACATCTTCTCTTGTTCCTAGGGGGTTTTCTTTGCCTCCCCTGAGGCCCTGATGCCATTTCCTCTCTGTGTCTTCAGTCTGGAGTGTTGAGTGTACAGACAAGTAGAGTGGTATCTTATCATTATGCACTAGCAGCCTGTGGAGTAAAGTCTCACACCAGCTTGACAAGGAGACCTGGCCTGTGTCCCACTGGGAGGAAGTGCTTACATATTCCAGTCTCCCTTCTGCCCCACACCCCATCTCCACAAGGACACTGCCCGTGACCCTGCGGTGCCTGAGTTCGCAGAGATGACATTTCTCTGCTTCTCTCCTGCCCCACTAAATTCACTGTCTCATTGTAAACATCCTGAACAGGCTACAACAGATGCTGAAAGTATGTCCCACACCTGCCTTTGCCTCACTCCTCCCTCTCTGGCCAATGTTCCTCCTTGGCTTTCTCTTCCTCTACTGCTCTTTCTAATCTGTAGGCTGTGTGGACCAGGGCTCTGCTTGTTTTCTTCTCTTCCCTGTCCATTCTCACACTCTCAAAGATCGCAGCCAGCCCCAGGGACTCTAATGACATGTATACTTCCTGAAGACTCCTGATATAACTACATATGACATCTCCACTCAGTGTCAGCTAGGCACATCGAGGGTAACAGGGTAAAATCAAACTCTCATTTCCCCTCATGCTTGATTTGCTGACTGTCTCCTGGCACTCTGTCTTCTGGCTCTGCCTATTTTTCTGTCCTATCTTTCATCTGATCTACCAGGAAATGCTGTGCCCTACAGCCTCTATACTTCTAAAATGCAATGCAACCCCACCTCCACTGCCTCCATCTTGAGGATGGCAAGCTCCACCTGACTTGCCTTCCTGCTTCTGCTCTTGCCAAAGACAGCAGCTTGGTGAACGCACACAAGCCTAGACCAAGCCATATCTTCCCTCCACCAAGAACGTTCGGGGCCCTCACTAGTCCACAGTGAGAGCCAGCGCCTCACCTTGGCCCTCATACAAACAGCCATGCTTCTCAGTCACTGGCCCTAGTGTTTGAGCCCAGGCTAGTGCAATCACAAGCAGCAGCTTCTTCTAGCAAAGGCCCCAACAGTATGTTGAATCCTCCCCACCCTCAGGCACTTGCCTTATCTGGTCCTTGTCCTGTCCCCTCTAGGCTACTTCTCATTCCTCTTTGGCCCCATTTTACCCACTACCACCAGAAGCAGCATCCGCAGAGTCTCATCTGGAAGGAACACTTGCCCCTTAGATAGCCTGTTTCCTTCCTCGTGTCCTTCAGATGCTGATTCACCTGTCTGTTCACCAAACTATGCCCCCTATACCCTTGACAGGACTGCTCACTTTCCACCTGGCCCTGCTGACCCTTCTTCCCAGCAGGGCCACAGCAGGTGATCCCACCTGGGGTTACACATTCCTTGTCTTACTCTCCTCCTTAGAATGGAAGAAAATGTTTTGAGCCCAAGGCTCTTGTCTTTGTGCCCAAGGCTCCAACTCCAGGTCTTCAAATATCCCCTCCCAAGTGGCAGATACAGTCTAAGTCAGAAGAATGAATGAATGACTACCAAATAGCTGGATTCAAGACAAGTCACAAAACGTGGAACTTTTCTCTTCCTGAGAACCTTGGAAACCTATCACATCTAGTTACAATGCACACGGAGGGCAGCTTGGATCAATGGAAACTAAATAAATGTTAAGGATCATTGTCAGTTACTCACATGCTAGTTAGACATGCAGAAGATGTGGCATTTGGCTTGGACTGCATCACTTCAGCAAGTCTAGGGACTCTCCAGAGCCACCATTTCTTTGTTGTTAGAATAAAAAACATGTGTCAGGTCGCAGAAAGGTGACAGCACAAAAGAACAAACTAAACAAACTGATCATCAGGAGAGTGACTACTTTGCTGCAATCCCACCTTCCCAGGGGCCAGAATCATCAGAGATCTCACAGACTTACCCAACTCATGCCTGTGTTGGAAGCTCTGGAGGCTGGACAGACTAATGGACAAGGGGGTATTCATGTCCCATAGAGTGCTGTCCTCACAGAGGTCACTGACCTTGAAAGACTAAAGAGCAATTACTTTAGCTATAAGCAACACACATCAGCTCATTCGTAGTCATTAGCCACTCACTGATCAGTGACAATACCTTCTATCTATAGCAGTAGAAGGAAACTCAGAAGAAATACATTTGAAAGAATAAGGAACACGAAGCTCCCATTCTGGGCTCATCTGTAGGCTCCATGAGAGCAGCAGTAACACTGCAGCTCCATCCTGACCCCACTGCCTGCCTCCCACAGTGAGAGACATCTTCCATAGGAATGATGTTTGCATGGATGAAAGGACCAGGTCATAGAACTGTGCGGGAATTCAAAAGATCAACTCACCTTGGCAAGCTAGGATTGATTTCTTCACTCTCCTTGAAAAAGGATCTCTGTGCTCAAGGTGTCCCTTAGTCTCAGTAGTCACCTGTACCAGTGTCTGGGCAATGATGAGCATTTCATAAATATATGCTGAGCAAATTAAGATATGAACAAATAAATAAATGAAACACACACATATAAATGAACATATTTATTCTGATCCACTTCACATCACAGGAACTCGGCTCTCTCTTGGGTTATTATCAGCTCATTTTCTTCTTGAAGACTTTGGCTTTGCATGGTGTAAGGTTATGGAAACAAATGTGGGACCAGGGTTCTGTCTAACACTTAACCTCCAGATAGGGTCCCTCATCTTCAGTCAGCGACACACTCTGTCACTAAGCTCTGGTTCCCAGCATTGCACATATACTGAATTTATAATCAGAATCTAGAAGAATCTATTTTAAATATATGAGGACTACAGTACATATGAATATGCTAATTAACTAAGCTTAATAGTTCTAGTTTGTATTAATGCAAATTAGGCAGCTGCATTTCCCACCAAATATTTTCCTTGGTATTTACTGATGAAATCAAGGTCCTTCTAATAAGTTCTAATATTTAATCTAAAAGCTCTAAAGAAGGTGCTTTAGTTGAGTATAATCTAATTTCACTGAACAAAATTGCATCTAAAAGCAATATAAAGTTACAATTTGTTCCTTGTCAAATAGTAAAAATGGCCTTTAAATTTTACATGGTTTTGACCTTTGGTTTTTGCATTTCAATTAAACTTCCCTCAGAGCCCAGAGGATCAAATGTTCCCTGAGTGTGAATTAGGTCCTAGCAAGAGGTGGTTACTGGCCTTCAGTTTCTTTCTTTTTCAAACTGACGTCTGTCCCCCTTTTGACACAGAGCAGAAATTTGCTCCCTTGGTGCATAGGTAAAAAGAAATATTAGGTCTGACCAATATCTTATCTTTAAGCAGTTGGAATTGCTATGGTCAGGCTTCAAAGTTCATTCCTGGATGGAGGTGCCATCTGACCAGGGTCTGAAAGGTCTGAAAATGACCCAGCCTCTCCTCTAACCACTATCAAGCAAGGATTTTGAGCCTTTGCAATACCTGTTGGCAGCTTTCATTTTACTCATCCTAAGCAAAAGCCAGAGGTGAGGTCATCTTTTAACTTCTGATGGAATCAAGTACTCAAGTCTGAGAGGCTGTGACACCACTCAAAATCCATTCTCCCTTCCTTTCTTGGTATTGTAGTTGTATTTTTATTCAAGACAAGAATGTTCCCAGCTAATCCTTATGTTGACCAACTGCCTTTGCAACTAGCAAAATAAAAAATTAGGTAAAGTCCTGTATTCTTGATGACACTAGCCCTGGCTGCTACCTGCTGGCATCTTCATGAAGAAATAAAATATATTTTCCTCTTATATGCCTGTGAATCTAATCTTAACTCTTGCAAAATTAAAGTATGTAGCACAATTTTTTGCACATAAGTGCAACATACATTATAGCAATTACTCAAATATCAGATGGATGATTGATCATCTCACTAAAACCAACAAAGTGCAGAGATAGAGACAGAGGCTGAGAGACAGAGAAAGAACCTGAGTATCTCCAAAGATAAAGCGATAGTTTAGAACACTGCCTTAGTCAATTTTTATTACTATAATAAAATACTTACTTTATAAGGAAAAAAACTAATTTAGCTGACAGTGGGGGGAAAGCTGAAAAGTCCAAACAGAAGACCACATCTGGTGATAGCCTCTTGCTGTGTGCTAACATGGAAGACTTATCACATGGCAAGAACTTGTACCAGAGGGCAGGTGGCACTTACCAAAGAGGGCAATGCATGCCATAGCCTCACTCCATGATAACCTGGTTTGGCAGTATCTAATCTGGTTCTATGAGACCTAACCCGCTTCCATAGATGGGCATTAATCTTTTCCAGGAATGGTGCTCCCATCACCTAATTATCTCCCTTCTAATTATCTTAAAGAGGTGGGCTTCACCTCTTTAAGATTCACCTCTCAACATGGTTACATTGGGAACTAACCTTCTGGTACACAAACCTTTGGGAGAATAAACCATGACTAAACCATACCAATCAATAATAAGAATAGCAAATATTTACTGAGTTTATCAGCACCACACATTCTTCTGAATATTTTACACATGTTGGCTCCTTCATATTGCCAATAATTAAGAAAGCACTAGGAAAGTTGTGAGTCCTCAAAAAATGTTTTGAATAAACAATTAGGACAAGTGAAGTCTTGCTTATCTGGACCTAAGCCTGACCTATTTACTACCCCAAGCATACAGTAGTTGTGAACCTATGGCACATGTACTGCAGCAGGCTGTTTGAATTATTAAAAGCTCTAAATGGTCCAACCATCACTGATTTAGGCCAAGTGATGTAGTATCAGTTTAAAGTCCATGGACTATATGCCTCTATGATCATAGCTTTCCCAAAGTTGGTATCAGTTTATCTCCAATTTAGTGGGAAATTCTCATGTGCAAGGGTTATTTCTTGTTTGTCCTCAAAGAAGAAATTTTATCAGTGCATCTTCTTCCTGAGTCTTATAAATTTGTTGCATTCTTAGTATGTTTACAGCTCCCCTACCTGGGTGGTTACAGGATAAAGACTTTGGCAGGGCACCACATCAAAGGTAAAGGGCCCTCAGTGGCCATCTGCTACACCTTAGAGACAGACCCAGGAAATTTCTGGAACTTTCCAGGGACCCACTAAGAACCTGAAGTATGAACAGTTCACACTATTTCACATAAAATACAGTAAGGATCAGAGGAATTGTGACTTCTTTGATTCATTCAAATGTATGAAGCACCTACTATGTGCTAGACATTGACTTATGGAGATACAAGGAGAAATGTAGCATATGAACTTAAAATTAAGAATCTGGGGGTATAATAGGCACAAAAATAAGTAAAAATAATACCATGATTGATGTTATGAAACTGAAAATCGGATATTGGAACTAATCACAAGAAATGTGCTATTATTACTGCAAGGGTTAAGAGGTAAAGGGGAGGCACTAGAGGAAAAGAAGTTACAGAGTATGCTAAGAAAACTGTAGCTTCTGGAGCCAGAGCATAAGTGTTATGGCTTCATAATGTGCTGAGTTGGTAGGCTGAGCTACATTTCCCATAGTTTTTTTTTTTTTCCTTGTGTTCTTAGTAACCAGGTCCTCAAAGGAGATTCTTGGAAGAATTTGAGGTATAAGAAAGGAGAAATGAACCAACAACCATGTTATAGTTCACACACCTTGTTTTCAATCTGCTGATTCACCTCAATGGCATGAAGCAACCACTGCTACCCTCTCTTCCTGTGGTTCCCTTTTAGCTCTTCCAGCTCTTGGGCTAGGTGTGTATGTTTAGATCCATGATGGAAGGACCTAGCTTTTGCAGGATAAGCTGTTACCAAGATTAAAGGCAAAATATGTGAACACAAGTGGTAGTTTGGCTCATGGGGTTTCAACGTATGCTATGGGCTGCAGCCTGCTAATGATCTTCCTTTCTCAGCTGCCTGCTTTTGGAACTCAGTTTCTAGCAATAGATGAGGAAACTATAGGCTTGCAGAGGCTTGTACCACACACACATATACATATGTCTTACTAGTTCTGCTTCTCTGGCTAAACCTTAACACAGAATTTGGCACCAGACATTTGTGGTGCTGTAACCACATCTAACATGTGGGAGTGTCCCAGAGCAGGCAGTGGAAAGACAGGAAGAACTTTGGCAAGAACAACAGAAAAGGCCTAAATACCCTGATGATACTATTAGCAGAAATGTGGACCCAAAGGATGTTGCCAAAAAGGACCCAGAAGGAAGGAACACATTCCTAGAAACTGAAGTTCAGGGTGGTTCTGCGTTCCCACGGGAAGCTTAGCAACATTTTTATCTGCTGTGAGAAGAAAGCAAAGCTTGTAAAGTCTGAGTCTGATTATCCAGCTCCAGTAATTTCCAAATTGTTGAACGTACCCCCAGGTGCTGGTTGTAGTAAAATGTGAGAGGAAAAAGATAAATTGGGAGAGAAACTGTTCAATTAAAAAAGAAAAAAAAAAGCAGAACTTGGTGGTTTTGAAAATTCTTACACTGCCTAGGTGGCAAAAGACAATGAAACAAAGAAATTGCTTCTGAGCCCTGTCCAGGAAAATGTGTGATAAAGATGAAGCCGCTGTCTTCTCAGAGCTTCTTGAGTCACCCCCGACCACTGTTCTCAGTGTGCATTTCCCAGGGAGCCCACCTAAAATGTCTCCTGACTTTTTCCTGAAGTCCAGGGGTTGGAAACCTCACTGCATCCTCCCTCGCACACCAGATCTCTGCTTTGGTGACCAGTCCATCCACAGAAACCAGGCCTCCATCACGAAACCCACTCATCAGGCCCAGAAACAAGAAAGCTGAGAGAGGAGGTCAGGGAAGATGGAGAAATCACTCCTACACCTCAGCTTCACCCTCTTCATGGCATATTCTCTACAAAGTCCTTGTTGTAATTCTGTTGTACAAATACCAGTGCTGTCTAGGATTTCTCGTTCCATTCATCTCTACTGGGAAATTTTATACAAGTCCATGTTTTGTTAATTATTGAGCCTTAATTTTTAACGTATTTTACCCTGTAGATATTTGGGATTGTTCAGGATCTATTTTTCCTTTTACACTTGTATGTCAAGTTTACTCCCTCCTCTTACACTGGAGACTTTCTAGTCAGCATTTAACCTCCTATTGATATCTACACTACAGAGTTCCAAAGATAACTCAGGGACACAGATCTCTCTTCCTCTCTCTCTTTCTCTCTCTCTCTCTCCCTCTCTCTTCCCTCTCCTCTCTTTTCCTCCTCTCCCTTCTCTTCTTCCTCTTCCTTCTTTTTCTTCTCCTCCTCTTCTTCTTCTCCCTCTTCCTTCTGTTTCTTCTCCTCTTCTTCTTCTCCCTCTTTTTTCTTCTCTTCCTCGTCCTCCTCATCCTGCTTTACCTCCTCCTTCTTTCTTTTCTTCTTCTTCTTCTCCTCTCTTTCTCTCTCTCTCTTTCCTTTTCTCTCTCTTTCCATCTGTCATGCACATATACATACATACATACACACATCACAGATGATATCTTTTTTAAGAATTACGTACCTGGTCTATGGAATGAAATCATCTAAACTTGAGCTCTGACTCTCCCTGTGATACCTGGGAGAAGCTTTTGTTAGTTTCTTTCTTTCACTTTCCTTTGTCTTAACTTCTTTACTTGCAATTAAGTTATTAATAACTCTTACTTTACTGAATTATTGAGCCTTAATTTTTAACATATATTTCCCTGTTGATATTTGGACTTGCTCAGGATCTGTTATTCCTTTCTTTCCTTCTATGTCTCCCTTTTGGAATGTGATGATCTGCTTTACACCTATCCTACCACTGTATTTTGAAAATATATTTGATTTCACGTGTTTATAATTGGAAAAGAATAACCCATACATCAAGTTTCAAACATACCTGCTGCAGATGATATTTAGGCAATATTTTAGACTTTAGGCTTTTGAGTTAATAGCATAAATCATAAATAGGATTATGTTATAAGTATTTAGTATAAACACATAAATTTGGGAAGGCCAGTATGGAATGCCATAGGCTGTATATGTATGTTTCTTCTAGTTTTCTATTGAGACCCTAATGCCATTGTAATAGCACTTGGGGATAGAGACTTTAGGAGATATTACAATTAAGATCTAAAGTGTCCCCCCAAAATTGCATGTGTTGGAAAGTGATTGAATCATGGGGTACTATATTCATCAGTGGATTAGTTCATCAATGAGTTCCTAGCTGATTGCACTGTTGGGAGGTGGAGATTACTAGGAAGAGGTGGGTTACTGGAGCCTGACTCAGAAGGATATTTTTTTTCTGGTACCAGGAATCAAACTCAGGACCTTGCACTTGCTAGGCAGTTGCTCATGTTGCTAACTTTATTCCCCTCTCATGGAAGGCTATGCTCTTGTCACCCCCCATCCACCCCCACACACACACACACACAGATTGTGTAGCTTTTATCACCACACTTTCCTTTCCACCAGTTCTGCCTTGGAGCCAGCTGTGGACTAACCTGTGAGCCAGAGTAAGCCTCTCCTCCTTTAATTTGCTGCTGTGGAGTACTTTTGTCCCATTGATAGGAAAATGACTAATTTAGAAAACTAACCAAGCAGAAGGTGATCAGGTGACCTGGCATAGGAAAGGGGCCTCAGAGAGAGCCTCATCCTTCCACCATGTGTAGTCACAGTGAGTCAGAAAGTAATTCCTTGCTTAAACGAGGTCCACTGGCAACTTGATATTGAACTTTCCAGCCTCTAGAACTGTGAGAAATAAATTTCTGTTTTTCAAAGCTACCCAGTCCACAGTACTTTGTCATAGCAGCCTGAACAGACTAAGACAATCCCTATATGTCTTTGTGTTCTACATTTAGCAACAGGTGAAGGATGAGCTATTGGTGGTTAGTGTCCAAGCTGGGAAGGGTGGACTGGAGACCAGACAAAGCAGTACATAGTAGTCCTGGGCTCTCAGACTGACTTCAGAGGACAGCTCTTGGCTGTGACTGCACTCTCCTTTGGTACAGAGTTTGAGTTTTTTTTTTTCAACCTTCTCCCCCACCTCCAAAAAAATAAGTAGTCAAGAGGCTGTCAGGCAGTTCAGCATCTCCATTAGAATTCAGAGTATTCCACGGTAATTACAAAACAGCTGTAATGGAAAATTGGTAGTCAAACCCATTTTCCAGCGACTAGAACGGTGAATGGGCTCCATTATGTTCCTAATTCTCATTAACTTAATTTGCATAGGAAACAATGAAGGAATACATAATGAGGTACAGTGGGCCAGCAGCCCAGCCTTCACCCCCACAGTGTTGGGTTCAATTCACAAGGACCCACCCCAAGGGAAGAGAAGCTGAGAACCTCCTCTGGGTTGGATCCCACCCAGATGACCTGAGCTATCAGCCTGAAGTGGTCCAGAATGTGGCATAGTGGAGGGTGACTGCTTGCCTGTCGCTTGTCCGGGATCACCTTGCATCAGCACACACAGTTTAAGTTCCATTTCTGCTCCCCAACCCCCACTCCTGTTCTTCCTAAGGCTGAGGAGCTGGAGCAGAGAGAGGAGGAACTTGTTTTCCAGTAAGCAATTCCAACCTTGGCTGTGTATACACGCGTGTTTCTTCCTATGGATCTGACTTTAATTATCATTGGCCCTGGCAAAAGGATGAGATCAGCACTTGGGAACTGGGTGGGGTTGGGATACAAGACCGAACCTAGGTTAAACCTCGGTTTCCCTTTGGTTTTGACACTGCAAACAGTGGCATTCATATCAGACTGGCAGAACAATTGGGACTGTAGAGGAAGCAGGGGCACAGCACAGCCACACAACAGCTCAGTTAGCTCCTCCTGACTCATCTACCGCACTGTGGGAACAATGAGAAGACAGAAATGGCTGTTACGCTCTGCTTTAAATTCAATAAAATTTCAATAAAGCAAATAAAATTTCAACATTTCCCCCCAAAAGCCTGTATATTCAACATACAGAGCATCTGTTATATTTCAGACATTGAACTGGACTGTCTCAATGAATCTTTCTGGCAAAACTGCTAGGTAAGAATTATATCACTTTAGTGAATAAGGACACTGAATCCCAAATAACTTGGTATGCTAAGGCAAAGCTAAGATCACAGCTATGTCTTACAAAATGTCTATTGTAGTTAGACCAGTGCTTCCCAATCTTGCCTCCTTCATGGCCCACATAGAAAATATTATATCCGAATCAGGATGAAGGGAAAGAAACATGGAACTTGGAGAAACTGTCCTAAACCCCATTTGGGGGAAATCATTGTTTAAAGCCATGTGAATTGAAAAACCCAAATCTAATCCTTAGGAAAAATGCTGGGCCCTGTTTGAGGGATAACCCAAGAGCTACCAGTTAGGTGATTATCTTCCAGCAGTGTCTCATCAGACAAGACAGAAATGCCTGAAATATCACTATTAGTTTGGGTTAGTCATCGCCCTCCTCATATTGTTCTTCTCAAACGGTGTATCTCCGTGAGTGATGTGCAGCATTCCTCTCATAGAGAAATGCCATATAAGGAGCATTTAGCTTGAAGTAATACCCGAGTGTGGTTTCTAAATTCTCTCTTTAATAGTACAAAGACCTTGTGCAATTTACTTCAAGGGAGCTGGACCATATAATCTTCACTCTTTTAAAACTCTGCAAGTGAATCCAATCGTAGGCATTCCTCTTGAGATGGGAATGGGCCAGTGACACACAGGATGAGAAAGGGAAGAAGAGGACAGACAAAGTAAATGAAGGTAACCTTTTCTAATAGCCAACCACTTTATACCAACTGTACCAAAAACCGACCTTCTCCAACAACAATTATCTGAGAACTGGTTAAGTTCTGGGAATCACACATATATGTTCACAATTCCTATAACAACACTGTGATATGGGTTTTATCATCATCTAACAGTAAACAACAGTAAAAGAGTCATCATAATAAGAAGTTAAAGATGTATGTTTGTGCTATATACATGATCTGTGTGTCCAGCTCTGTCTCACCTTCTAGCCCTTTTTATTTTTCACAACTAGCTAGACTCCTCTGTACCTAGAATGGATGACAAGCTCTTCAGCATGTCAGTTCATACTAAATGTTTAGTATGAAATCAGGAATCCAAGTATGTCCCATCTCATTTGCTCCCCAAACTCAACCTCAGAGATTCTGCCTATCCAGAAGAACCAGAAACTCTTCACTAACTTGACTGATTGGGCTGGCTCTTCAAGTGCTATATACAGCCACGCAGCCAAACAGAAAGATCCTTGAGAACCAGCACAGTGGTCTCCTGTGTGTGACACCCAGGAAGACAGCCAGTGTGCAGCCATGTAGACGGAGCCCCTGTCTTTCTGTATGTACCAATCAGAAATTATTTCTCACAATGCTCGGTATTTGCTGACTAGTGGGTTAATTTAAAGCCCTTATTAGTATCCCTCATTATTTGCTAAGTAACAACATATATGGTCATTATACCAGCAGTTGTAGCGAATTTTGCATTTCTCCACTTTGTAACACAGAATCAAATTTCTTATCCAAGTCTTTGTATTGCCCCTCAAAATTGATTGGGTGTGACTTCCCAAAGAAGACACTCATCACTCTGGATCCTAATATCATGGCTTAGAAGTATGTTGTAGGATGTGGAAAAATGAAATGAAGAGTCCCAGTCCAGTGTTCTAATATTGTCCCACTTTACCTCTGACTTAAAGATAAATACCATCTGGCAAAGCTAAGATTAACCAGCCATCAGTTCAAAAGCAATTCCCTTACTCAATTTGGATTAGTTTTCTTATAGGTTCTCCATGCATACAATTCCTCGTTTCTGCATAGGACAGAGAAAAGTTGAAGATGTGCAAAGAAGATTAAGAGCTGGTTTGTTTGTTCCTTTCCTGGGTTCACTCAATGGTACTTACACACTGACAAAAAGCTACTTGTGGCTGAAGTTTCCCACGCAGAGTTGCAGGCACTCTGCGTTCCCTCAGTAAAGTGCCTCTCACTATGTTCCTGGGAGCCAGCACCACACCACACAGCTCTGCCAACTGCATCACTTTTAGATTCTGGGCTTTGAAACCAAATAAAAATTGATATGTGTGTAATCACATTTGTTTAATTAAAGTAACACATCTGTGCAGTAAATATTCCAGCACGAGCTGGTCAATAGCAAATCCTCAGCATGTACAGTAATAATTGACTAATGTAATTAAATGCATGTCAGAGTTTTAAAAGAAAATATAATGAGATTTCATCATTTTATATGTACAGGTAATTAGTTCTTAGGAATGTGAGTAAAAGCAAATTATCTACAGATTTGAACTATCAGCAGATAATTCAAATGACCTAGTTTGGGAGAGGAAATGGTATCTAAAAACTAGAGAAATCCAAACCAAAACAAATGCTTTCTCCTATTAAATCTGAAAGCTATGTTAAGAAATGAGTACATTTAATTTTGCTCAGCCTGTTTCCATGGAACTTTCTTTCACATGAGGCAAATCACAGTAAGGGTACCAGGTCAGTGTAGTTTCTCTGGACTTTATCTTGCTTCTAGCTGTCTAAGTGTCCAGGAAATTTCTAACACTGAGAACCACTGAGCTCCATGTCACTTAGAGTAAATCTTTTGTTTGTTTGGTATTCAAGCTGATCCACCTCCTGCTGCTTCTTTGCAGTTCCTAGTTAGTCTGCGTATTATTGTCCCCGATTTGGGATCGCATGTACACAGGCAAGGTTGTGGGAGGAGCACTCCAAGAGCAGAGAGCAATATCAGCAGATGCAAGGAAGCAGAAAAGAATGTGGCCTGTTTGGGAAGCTACAAGGGGCCCAGTATAACTGGGGAACATTCCAGTAGAAGAGAGGGAGATGTGGCTGTCAAAACGGGCTGGAGTGTGATGGGCAGAGACTTGAGTATCAGCCAAGGAGTGTGGCACCATTCTTTCAAGGCAATAAAGAGTTGCTAAAGAAACTGTTTTCTGCTACTTGATTCAATACTCATCATGACAAATGATTAAAATTTCTAACATTAAAAAATAAACTAAATCCTTACAAAACAGTAAAGTTATCACAAAACTTTCACTGTTTTGAGGTTAGTGTCCTTCATCTCCAGGTTGGAGCTGTCTATATGCTTTACCCTTAGGGTGATACCTCAAATTCATTCCCTGCTCCAAACTCCTACAAGTGATAAATTTAGCCATTTTAATGGCTCATTATCTTGGCCAGCTAGAGGTATGGGGGTTTTTGTTTGTTTGTTTGTTTGTTTGTTTTGTTTTGTTTTTTGAAGTACCAGAGATTGAACTCATGACCTTGCACTTGCCAGGCAGGCACTTATGCCACTGAGCTAAATCCCCAGCCCTAGAGGTATGTTCTTTGAGCTGAAAAGCAGAGCTTTACCTGGTGATGGTCAATGGCTCCACTGAGAAACATTTCCACCCACTCCCTGGCTTGAATCCTTCATAACCATAGACTTCCTTCTGTGGAATAATTTGCGGTGGTATATCAATGACTAGAACTAAAAGCCAGGATATTATGCTTAGGGCTTAACTGATGGAAACTAGTTTTTAAAATAGCAACCAAAAACGCAAAAGCAATAATGCCAAGGAGAAAGCCTACAGATTAAAATAGATAGATGCACTAGGAAATAACAACATATTTAAGAAGTAACAAATAAATTATTTAGAGGAAAAAATATTGGAAACATCTATAAATGAAGCAACTGAAGAAATATGAATATTTACTAGACATTTGTGCATACAAAATATTTAAGTTTTAGATGTAATAATTGTATAATGGTTACAAATTACAATGTTTTTCAATATAGTCCTTAAATTTCTAGAGATTACATGTAAAACACATATGGATGATGAGATATGATGTTGTCTATATTTTTTTCAGAATCATCCAGGAAAGAAAAAAAGTAGCAAATAAAGATATAAATGAAACAAGAATGGCCATGTGCTGATAATTGTTGGAGATTGGAGACAAGTACATAAGGGTTGTATGCTAGTTTCTTGATGTCTATATATATTTAAATTCCCTATTTAAAAGAATTATTATGGTTCTTCCAAGAGCAGAAGTCTTTCTGCGGCTGGGTTGTCAGTGCATGGCCAAAGTTTGAGGTTGGACTGAAACTGGATCCCTGAGTTTCATTTGTGGCCAGGGTTACACATTTTTAATTTATCAAAGGTGAAGCAATATTCGGCCAAGAAGGGAGTCCAGAAGTGGTCAGAACAAGGTAGAAACTGTGTGATCATGATCACAAAGTACTTTGGGTCTGGACTGACAGTTTTAGGGATTAGTTGGAAACCGGAATTAAGAAAAAACTACTTATCACCAAGTTAGGTGGTCATTCTTTCTGGAATTGAGTATAGCTTCTGCCTGCCATTAGGGAATTACATATTTCCAGAGACAAAATTGAAATTTGTGACCCCATAACAAAGAAGTTGTGGGTGTTCTCTGATATTTAGGGAAGATATAATATTGAATCTGCCACAACATCACACCCACAAACGAGAACACTCAGAAGAGAATGTGTAGTTAATACCAGTGTCATCTATGCCTGATCTCAGGGAGCTTGTTTGTGGCCAGGGTTAAAGGAGCCAACAGCTCACTTCTCACAAGAGTTAAGCAGAGGTTATACACTTCAGGGAGACATTAGCCTGTCCTATGAGGGAGCGAGTACCACAAGGCCTTTGTCTACACCAACCTATCTTGAACCCTGTGGTCAGTTCTGAGGTCTTGGTGGGAAGTACTGAGTTAAAGCATTAGATAATCATGGGACTAAAGGATTTGTATCTGAAGTTAAAGGCTATTCTCTGGATGGAGTTACAGTGTAAGAGACTGAGCTGTGGCTACATAAAAGAGAAAAAGTGTATGAACCTCCAGTAAGATGTAGCAAGTCTACTTTATTACCACTGAATTCCATTCCTGGGAACCCTGATTCAGACCATTCGAAAAGCACTGATATAGAATGTGGTGTCTTGATTTAAAATAGTGCTTCTGATTAACCTAATGGTATATGTTAGAGTCTCCTCCACTCAGAAGACCCAAGTCTACAGTTAAGTAGAAAAAATAGTCCATTGGATAAAACAGTCCATTTGGACACTAAGTCCCTGACTATGTCCCCAGTTGATCCTTAGGTCAGTCTACTTAGCTACACCAACTAGTAAGCCCTTACCAAGAGTACTATAAATAGCACAAGATGTAATAGACAATAGGGCTAAATGGGAAAAAATTAAAATCATCATAAACATGAAAGTTACCATAGAAGATAGAGCAGGGGGGATATGCATCTCCTAGCTTTTATTTACTTAGTAAATGCCTCCTTGAAAAGGTGAGATTCTAAAACGCAGTACTCTACTCTGGATTTCATTTGCTTGGTCCACTACATACTTAATGTACACATTCTTTATACCTGCGAGGGAGTCAATGTCACGACCATGTTCAGAAGTTTGTAAAGTAGGGCAGTAGGAGCTTGGGGTCAGAGAGACAGAGAGGACATGGGAGATGAAGTAGGCAGGCAAGATCACACAGGCACTGAGCTGATGACCTCTGTCCACTTCAAGCACTGTTCCAGCATCTTATCCAAGAGTTTATCATCATTTTTCTCTTGGAGGGTCTCTGATGCCAAGAACTGGTCAGAATATTTCTTACACTGGAACTTTGACCACCAACAAGGATGGCATAATTCCTTTGGAGTGACCTGCAGCCCACTAAGGCCTTGATCTGAATTTTCCTAATACAGAGGAGCTCAGAAAAGAGGCAGGTGTGGAATCATCTAGGAAACTCAGGAAGCTCAGAAAAGAGGCAGGTGTGGAATCATCTAGGAAACTTAGGAAGCTCAGAAAAGAGGCAGGTGTGGAATGTTCTAGGAAGAGGAGTCCAAAGAAGTGAGAGGTAAGATTGACAAGCATTGTTGAGTAGCAGACACTGAGGTTGCCTATCAGATGTTACTAGTTTATCTTCTGACGTAAAGTATCCAAGAATAATCCAGGAAAATAATGTTCCTTCCTCTTTTAAAAGACCATTTCTGTCCTTTCAGATAATCGTGTGATACCACGTGACTGAGAGAGAGTAGTAAAATTCTGCTGCAGGGATACATACAACAGCCCTTCCTCTTTTACTTATATTTTTCAAGTTTTAAACAGTTCTCTTTTTTTGTAAAAAAAATAAGAGATTGAAATTACTAGTTCAGGGAAAATAACATCTTTAGGCCTGCCTCAGAACTGAATGCATTCTTGTGGCTCGTTCTTTTCTAGCTACTGACAAGAAAAGAAACCTGTTCTATGTAGGAACCTATCTTACTCCATTTAGACTTCTTTAACAAAGCTTTATAAAGTGAGTAAGCTTTAGGCAACCAGACACTGAGGAAAGGAGCTACAAGTAGCCACCTAGAGGGCGTGAAGTCAGCAACAACCGAGCTAGCAGAGCCACCACTGTGCCCCCATGGCAGCCGCCAAGGATACTCACTAGGACAATGATACCTGCACTGAGAACACAGCCAAGTTTGTACCAATAGTTTCTCTTCCCAAGCAAGATATTAAATGAAGGAATATGAGGAGGAACTTTTGAAAAGGTGAGCAAAGTTGTTCTGATTTGCTTCAGAGAATGATAGCCCAGAACGAGGCACTGGAGATGTCAAGCTCCTAAGTTATAAAAGTAAGGGGACCATCTACCTCCTCATGAGGAGCAGCAAGACCCTGAAAATTTGTGCCAATCACTATGTAACACCCATGCTGGAGCTAAAGCCAAATGCTGGCAGTGAGTGTGCTGGGGCTTGAATACCCACGCTGACTTCCCCAGCGAGTACCCCGAGCCAGAGCTGCTTGTCGTCCACTTGCTAAATACTGAGAATGCACAAAAATTTAAAACAAAGTTTGAATAATTCAAAGATATTTAAGAAAGAGGGAGAGAAAAGGACTGGAAAAAAATGATAATATGGAAAAAGTAGCTGAAAAGCTAGAAGCTCTCTCTGAATGAGAACAAGGACCCTGGAGAGGAGACCAAAGAGAAGTCAGAGAAGCAATGAGTCCTCCCACCTTCTCACCTTTTCCTTTCTTTTCCTTTTCTTTTTTAAATTTTGCCTTCCCCCTTATTTTTTATTTTTAATCCTGCTTTGTTTCTACAAGGGACATTTTATAAAGAACTGAATTCCAACATTCAGGCCATTGTTTTGTTTTTCTACATTTTTACCCTACTGAAGAAAATCTATTCCACAGTCATGAAAATGTACTGTGCTAACTTTCTCTTCCATAGTGGAAACACTTATTTATAGTCATCAAAAATAGAAAATAAAAAATGCATTTGAAACCTGGGCGGGGATGAGTTACCTTTAATCAATAAAAATTTATAACTTGTGGTTCTACAGGATAAGAAATCCAGGACCCAGTCACCATATGAATGGAAATCTGACAGGAGCCTACGCTCTTAGACGGGGCAACCTCATCACACTGCCTTCACACAGAGAGAAGCAAACAAGCTGCCTCCGGCCCCTATCATCAGAGAACTAATCCCCTTCATGAAGGTTCTGCCTTTATGATCTCATCACCTCCACAAATCATCCACCTCCTAATAACATCACCTTAAGAATTTTAACTTGCAAATGCTGAGGTGACACAAGCATTCATATCAAAGCAAAGCTATTGTCAGGTATGTGTTGGAGTCTGGTGTGTTGTGAGGGCTACACCATGCTAGACCAGGCCAAGACACTTTGTCACCCAGGCAGTCTCTACAGGAGGGCTGAACACCAGAAATATCATCTTACCCCACTGCTTCCCCTGGACTTTCCAGAGCAACTCCAGGAAAGGGACCCAAGGGCTCCGTCTCCCACCTCGCTTCATGTGAGCTTGCATCATCTATAGCAGAATGCAGGAAAGGTGCATAGGATTTTTGCAGGTACTGGCAATAGCTGTGAATAAGGGAGCAAAAGCACGCTGGATTCTACATTCTGAGTAAAACCTTTCCATCTTAATTTTGAATTAGTTGACATACTAATGAAGGTGAGCTCCTAGAAGATGTGACTAGACTCAGAGCATGTGTCTGTGTCTGGTCAGAGTCACCAGGCCACGATATTAAAAAGACAGAACTGATACTCTGGAAGTATTTTCCTCATCTAACTGAGGAGCACTGAATCAGCCAAGGAGATAGGACTAGAATTGGATTGTCACAACTTACCAAGGTTTGATCTCATAGAAGAACATTCAATATCTCTCCCAAATAAGCAAGAGCCAGAGCTCTCACCCAGGGTGGAACAGTTGGAAACAAGGAGTGGGAATGAAGGAAACCCAAATGACTCTTGCTAGGCAGAAGGAGAGAAAAATGAAAACAAAGTCAGTCATTGCAAAGTGAGCCCAAAAGAAGATGAAAGAATCAAAGGCTATACTTTGTTCATAGAAACCAGGGGTTCCAGCAGAGAACAGCAAGGATTGTGTTCCAGAGGAAAGAGAATTTCCCAGCCTTGGGCAGGAAAACAGTGTAACAACTGGATTCTGATAAGCATGCCTGCTGTGACCAGGATTGTTAGTACTTGACAAATATTATTATTACCTATTGCAACCAACAACGAAGCATATCTGGTAGACACAGGTACCTGGTAAGTGGCAGAAAGCAAGCCAAAACTAGGGCTATGACTCCAAAGTCTCCAAAAAATTTTTACTAGACTTTTGTGGCATTAATGACAAGGTGAAACAAACTGTTCTGTTTCTCTGCATGTGAGTAGACACACACATGTGTGTGTATTTGTATGCGTGGTGGGGCGCGCGTGTGCACGTATGTGGGCATGTGCGTGCATGAGCGTTGGAGCAAAGGGGGCAAAGGAAAGGCAAAGTGTCAGCCAGAGGAAATGATGATAATGGATAGCCCTGAATGCCTAGCTGAGAGGTTTTCAGTTGACTTGACAGTAAAGAAGATCCATTTTAACTTCTTGAACCAGAGTAGAGACCATAAAAGTGGTGTTTGGGGATGCTTAATCTTGCAGGGAGAATTGAAAGATAAAAGCTTTGGGAGCAAGGCAGTCAGGCTTCAAGGACCAAGGTTAGCCACACTTCCCTCCTTGGCTACTGAGTCAAGAGTAACCAACTACTTTTTTTTTTAATTTCTCCCTTCAGGCTTGCTTCCCATTTTCAGAAAGCAGTAGAGGTCACTAGCTCTCATCACATATATTGGGATTTGCACCTTGAGAGCAGTTTTGTCTTTAGAAAATACAGCAATAAGTTTAATCCTCACTGGTCCTCATTTCATATGAAAGAGAAATGTCACAAGCAGGGCACCCATCAGCTGTATTCTGGGGCTGAAGTTATCATCTTATCTAAAGGGGAAACCCTCAAAAACAGGCAAGCATAGCAGACAGAGCTGGATTTTAAAGGACACGACTTTCTTGGATAAGAATTGGGAATCAGCATTGCTAGATTCTCTTCCAATTTTGTGTTTTTGCAAGGATGAGATTCTAATTTTTAAAAATGTGTCAGGTCCAGCCTTCTGCCTTTAAGCAGACCTGTACTCCTGGAGGCAGCTCAATTCCTAGAGCTTGCCAAGCCTTTCTGTATTCCAGGGACTTGGCACTTGCTGTTTCCTCTTCCTGGATGGCTCTTACTCTTCTTTGCAAAGCTGGCTCATTCTCTTTCTCCAGGTACTTGCTTTAAATGTCATTTGCTCACAGAGAGCTTTTTCAAACACTGATTTAAGTGGATTGCCTTGATTTTGTTGTTATTCTTGTTTTCTCATCTTAGAGCCCTGTTTATTTTCTATGTGAGTCTTACCACACTCCAATAGTTTATATACTTATTTATATTCCCGGTGCTTTTCTCCCCAACTACAATACTAACTCCACAGACTGGTTTACTAACAGGTCCCCAGAATGTGTATAGCTCAGTGCATGCCATGTAATGGGCACTCAAGAAATACTGGATGGATGGAAGGAAGTTTGGATGGATGGATGGACTGAAAGAGGGAAGGAGGATGAAGGTAGGAAGGCAAAGAGGGAGGGTGGATTGTAGAGGAACTACTTGGTGCTGGCAGATAGATAAAAGAGTGAAAATTATTAAATATACCATGGAAAAGAAGGTTCTGAGGGTCAAATGGGTTTGGAAAATATGTTCTCTTGGAGATTTATACAGCTTATTAGCATTTAAAATGATGTGAAAATTCCCCAGTAAGGAAAAAAACTTACTTAATTTTATTTAACTCACCATTTCCTAAATTTACTTTAACTCAAAATACCTCTTTTTCATGGTATATTTTCTCAGCATCCTGCCAAAGAGTGTTCCTTGAAACACCAGTTTGAAAAATCTGCTACTTTATAACCAGTGCCATGTTGAATAGTAATTGTTTTTTAACTCCCCTTCCAGGATGTGTGCTCCCTAAGGATATAGACAGGGATATACTCCAGAGGAAGAGGGAAAATGGAAAGAAGGAAGAAAGAGAAGGAGGGAGGGATGGAGGGAGAGAAGAAGGGAGGGTTAATTCCTGATACCTACTTCTCTTGAGTCTAAGACAAATAATAAAATGTTAATTGTAAGCTTAGTGTGTCAGAAATCAGGATTATTTTGACCTCAGAGAAATTTGAGACTAAAAAGATTGACCTAAGGATAGGATTAGGATTAAATCACAATGAACACCTCCCTAGCCCCCACTTCTCCCCCAACACAAAAACATAAAACACAGCATTTTTCTGCTTTGCTCTCTCTAATGTCTAAGAATCAGATAACTACTCTGTAGAGAGCATCAGCACAAATACTACTGGTTCAGATTGTAGGTTTTAAAGTCCAATCCAGGCTCTACCATTTACTCGCTGTGTGAATTTTAAGTTTAATCTTAATCATTTAATCTTTCCAAGGCTCATTTGTGTAAAATGCAGACAGTGGACAATAATGGAGCTGTGAATATTAAATAAGATGTACATGCTATTGATATAAGGTAGCACCCGACACAAAGCAAATAATCAATAAACTATGATTCCCTTGTAGGCAAGGACTCCTCTCCCAATGATGACATTTGAGGAGGTAAGGCATTTTGTCTCCTGTAGAGAGCATTTTCCCATCCAGAGAGGTTTATGTTTGCAATCCCATGGAGAAGTTACTGGAATTCTAGTGAGTTAATTCGAATCTACCACTTCCAGTGCTAACCCAAGGCAAGAATAAAGACACTAAGACATATATAAAGTGTGGGGAGCCAAGGGGTCCTAAGTGCAGCCAAGATGGTAGTTCACCAGAACAAAGGCCTCACCCAGAACCTAACCTGGGTTGTATTAATTCTCCATGAGGGGAGTGGCTTGAGGATAAGTGACAGTAAAAGGGGTGGGAAGTATGTAACTGCTATGGCTACCATGAGCGGGGGCTAGTTAGGTCTGATATCATCTCTGTGATATGCAGAGGGCAAGAAATGCAAAGAGAGTAACCTGCGTAATATAATGGAGATAGCATCTAATAATATGGAGTGGGTGCTTCGGTTCTGATGTATAATTCTTTTAGCCCTGGGAAGTCATAGCCTCTTTCTTGAGGCTGGGTCCTAGATGACAGTGTGGAGCAAGGCTCTCAATCCCTCCTGACTCAACCATGTATTTGGGGAGTTACTGGGTGGAGTAACACTGACCTATGCTTTGCTTCAGAGATTATACATCAACTCTCAGCCAACCCAATTTACATTGCTTAAAGCCAATTGAAGAGACAAAGCATTAACCTAGCCAGCTCTGTACGTATCAATACTCGGAGACAGGGTCATGTTTATCCAAAATGGACATAGTCATTTTTCGTTTCAAGGAGAGTCAAGGAGAGTCTTCTGGGTGGTTCCCCACCATCTCTCAGGAGAGTTGTTTTTAGAATGCCTAGATAAACACTTAACTCACAAGAACAGAATTCTGATTGTAAGGTTCCAGGAAACTAAATGACCATTTCAGGGGATGTGACTCTTCAAATCTAATACCATGATTCTCTCTTCCCTCTGAACACCTTATGAAATTTCCCATGCTCCAGTTTCCTCTAATGCACAGTAGATACTCTCTGCACCAGGTGATTGGTAGGGGATCAAACATAAGCACACTTTGCTCTAAAGAAAATTTAACCCTCTTTAGTTTGCCAAAGTGCACCTGGAGCCAGCTTTGCCCTCATCCTTCCTTAATATCATGTAGGATTCCTTTTTCTCTCCACTACTCAGCATCTCTTTGCACAATATCTCTGTGCACTTAAGAAGGAAGGAGTTGAAAGGGCCACAGTAGGCTTGGTCTTGACCTAGGATGAGCTTAAGGGGAAGGAGGAATGCTTAAAAAATTTGTACCTATCCAAGACTGAACACAAAACAACCACAAAAGAAACAGTCAGATATGAAATGCATACAAGAATAACACCCAAGAATTGTTATTTTTAAGATTTAGATTCAAAATAAATGCAAGTCCTCCTTTTTGGCTTCAGATGTGCTCCACGTATGGCCCCAGTGGAAGAGTAACATGCTCAAAAGGCTGAAAGGAACTCAGAAAATAATGTAATCCCTTTGCTCCTGAACAAGATTCATCTAAGAACAGTTCAAATGGTCTTCACCTCTCTTTTAAATAAACTTTAAACTCTAAACTCTTAGAGATGGGAGAAACTCCTTCCTGAAATCCAATGTCTTTGACAGATGGCAATACAGACTTGGAGGAAGGAGGGGGAACAGTTCAAGAGCTACATCCCACACCTCTAATATTTAGAAAGTTAGTTGCCATGTCAAGCTGAAATCTGTTCCACTGTAACTTCCATCTGCTCTTCCAGTTCTGCCATTAGAAGCCAGGCAAGACAGGTCCATTCTTTTCCACGTTTGACATCTTTTCATTCCTGATCCCAAATTCCTATCACCTCTTTATACAATAAACTCCTTCTCTGAACACTTCCCACTTGCTGTGGGCTTGCCTTATCCCTTACCTCGGTAGTAGGCCCCTATGAAGCCACTGCTTGGTAACTGTCTCAAAATATGCCTTATACAACTGACTCCAGTATCCTAGGTGTGTTCAAGACCACAAAGGCATAGAAGCACTTAGTGGTGAAGAAGAGCTTCTGTCCAGCTGGTCCTGATGGCACAAGCCCATAATTCAAGCTCCCTGGGGGGCTGAGGCAGGAAAATCACATGTTAGAGTACAGCCTAAGAAACTTAGTGACTTAGCAAGACCCTATCTCAAAATAAAAAGGTTGAATATCTAGATCAGCATGAAAGCCCTGCATTCAATCCCCAATCTCTCTCTCTCTCTCTCTCTCTCTCTCTCTCTCTCTCTCTCTCTCTCTCTCACACACACACACACACACACACACACACACACACACACACAGACAGAGTGAGAGAGAGCTTCTAAAATCAGATATACTGATTGTATTTTTCCCTTGTTCTGTGCCCTGGTACAAAGTAAACCAGCTGACCCTACATCTCTCAATCCATAACATGGACATGATGCAAATTCACATGATGAATGTTATCACTATGTATCATCTTTTTTTAAGTTTTATTTTAGAAAAGATAAAACAAAACAAAATAAAGTAGAATAAAGCTAATCAAAACAAGACAATGTAAATGACACAGGATTTTAAAATGTGATAATAGGAAATCAGTAATGGTTACCATTATGCCTCTTTTGTCTTCAAAACAGCTGCCCATATCTTCAGACATAGTAAAATCAAACAAAACAGAACCAGAATAAAACCAATAAAAACAAAACAATGAATGCAATACAGGACTTCAAAACAAGCTAATAGTACATCCAAAATGGCTACCATAATATATCTTTTATTTTTGAAATAGCTGCCCATGCCATCAGATACAACAAAAATCAAACAAGACAAAACAGAATAAAACCAAATCAAACAAAATAATGAGAATGATATGGGATTTTGAAACAAAATAATTAAGAATAAACAATGGTTACCACGTTCAGAAGGAGATCTCCCCTATGTGTTACCTTGCACATTGTTATCTTCTGATTGGATGATCAGATTACCAGCTTTAGACCTACAAAGTGAAACGCTAAACATTACAAGCAATAAGTTGTATTTTACCTCATTAGCTATCCTCACAGCTTGTGTTTCTCCAGGTCAGTTGGTTACTTAGAAGGGATTGAGTTCTCTCTGACCATGCACCAGAATGGGCTGGCATTTGGCTTTCCCCAGTCAGCCCATGAATGGCGCCATCTCACAGGAGGTCTTAGCTTCTTTTTGACTTCTTGCTTCCCAGCTCCACAGTCCACAAAAGGCACCGACTTGCAGGAGAAGGCAGGAGTCGACTCACAGGAGAAGGCTGGTGTCTGGCTCTCCCCCAGTCAGCCCAGATAATTATGTATATCTAAAATGTACCAATAAAAATAATTCTTAAAAATTTTTAGAAAGGCAGCTTAAAAATAAATATTTTCAAGGTTTGTGATCATGTATACGAAAAAGCATTAGGCACAGTACTTGTACCTCATCAGTACAAAATAAGTGATGGCAACAATGAATGTTGATATTGGTTATATTATTAGAAACATGACATTCTATGAATAGTCCAAAATTTTTAATAACCTGTACTATAAATTCACAATAAATCAGCCAAAACATATTTTTTCCACAAATTGCTGTCAAACTAACATCCCACTTACCTTGTATTTGTGCAGTTTGTAATTTAAACTCAAATTCAAAAATTTATCTGTATGCCTATTTATCTTCTGGCCCACTGCTTCAAAATACAAACATCATCTTTTATAGGTAAAAATTAACAGGCCAATCCATTGGCCATGAGGTATAGGACTCAGTCACACAGGGTCTAGAAGCTGCTCTAATAATATAAGCAAAATGCTATGCAGTTGAGGGTCACATTCCCTCATGTTTTTCCCCACCCGGGACTCTGAGATTAAATTTTTACCATGTGGAATTTAATCTATGTATTTATTTGGCAAGTTAAATACATGATTTTTGAATGTCCTCTCTGTGACAAATGTCTTCTCTGTGCAGTGGAAGAGACAGACAAGGCCTCTGCTCTCTCTGAGTGTACATTCCAGGTGGGAGGTGAACAGTCATTAAGAGTGCATGCTAAATAACTGCAGACTGTAATGCATGTTATGAGGAAATAAGGCAGATAGCAAGGCAGAAAGGGATGTAGGTAAGGAGAGGACTGCAAGACTGGACGAATGCAGACACCACTGAAAGCGAGCTGGTAGACCCAACAGATGCACAAGTCAGCGATTGCCTGGTCTCTTTGGCTGTTCCTATTTATGGACATGATTTGTACCAATATGTATGTCATACAAGGTAGTAAATTGTTCTGTATTCCAAACTTCTAAAAGCCTGGCTCAGGTTTCTACACACAGCAAGTCCCTTGGACTCCTGAGACAGAGACTCCTTTGCAATTGCCAGGAATGACAGCAGTTTAATGTAGTAATCTGGAAATCGCACGCGTTTAGGAAATTATGGGAGCAGTTAAAATGGGAAAACATATTCTTACTAAATTGGTTTGCTTGGGAAACAAAATCTTATGAGATCATGAGAAGCTGGGCAAAGAAGTCTTACTGGGAGGGAAAATTCGAGAGTTGTTTTACTATAATGAAGATCAGAGAGGCCTCAAACTCATTCCTTGCCTCTCTAGCTCATTGTCAGAGCACCACTCTCATTGGATGATTGATCGGCTGTTTCATGGAAAGCATCTCCTTCCTTTCTTATCAAAAACTTAGAAGTGCATGAGGAAATGACTTGTTAGTTAAGCAGCTCTCTACTAGAATTCCAGGAAACCTGCCCTTTATTTATTAAAAGTTTGTTCTACTTTTCCCCCAAGATGTCCTTCTGCTGAGTACAGGACTTCCCCTTTCCCAAAGTTCCAATGGGGGAAATAAAGAGAGAAAAATGGGAAAGTCTGAGTGCTAAACAATAAATCTACATTGGTCAGATGCTAGGGAGAATCTCCACTAAGTCTATGGGCTCTTGAGCTAAAGTGGGGATCATATGAGTATGGAAGCCTGGTGAAGGGACCAAGGTCGCAGACTTGAGAAGTTGATCTGATTTTCCCATGGAGAATGGCTGGCTCACCAGATAGCAGCCCTCTTACCTGTGGTTGCTTCTTTTCTAAAAGACAGGCTGCTTTGCATCCTTCCTCCACCCTATGCCCAAATCTTATTACTGATAATCTTGGTACACATTTTCAAATAGTCTTCCCCACAATAAACCCATCATAAATTGAAAATATCATAAGTGAAAAAATTTATTTCATATACCCAATCAAACATAATAGCATACCCTACCATTAAGTCCTCAAAACACTTACATTAGCCTACATTTGAGCAAAATCAACCAACACAAAGTCTATTGCAGAGTAAGTATTGACTATTTCATATAATTTATTGAATAGTATGCTAAATGTAAAAAGGAGAACATTTGTTTGAGTACATTTTTATACCATTAGAAAGTTGAATAGTCAGGCTGGGGATTTAGCTTAGCAGGATAAGTGTCTGCTTTGCAAGCATGTGGTCATGAGTTCAATCTCTGGGAAAGGAAGAAAGAAAGAAAAAAAAGAAAGAAAGAAAGAAAGAAAGAAAGAAAGAAAGAAAGAAAGAAAGAAAGAAAGAAAGAAAGAGAGAGAGAGAGAGAGAGAGAGAGAGAGAGAAAGAAAGAAAGAAAGAAAGAAAGAAAGAAAGAAAGAAAGAAGAAGAAAAGGAAAGAAAAGAAAAGTTGAATAATCATAGTAAGTTGGAAGCCATCTGTATATTTATGTAAGTTCATAGAAACTTTCTGGAATGATTTATACAAAGTGGTCACAATAGTTACCTCAATGAAAGGAGTATGAGCTCAGGATTTGGTGATCAACTAGGATTTTGTAAAACTTCTGTTAAGTTTTAGTATTCAGAAAAAAGACATTTTCAGGAATTACATATGCAGTTGAAATTAATTGTGCAAAAAAAAATCATTCTCTGTTATTTATATCTAGATGCCTCCCAACAAGACTCATGTGCTCCCAGATGGGGCTTTAGGGAGGTGATTGGGTCATGGGACATGATAATCATCAGTGGATTAGTCCAATGACCAGTGTGTAGCAAAATGTGATCTTAGGAAAAGGAGCCTGGTCAAAGAAAGAATGTCACTGGGGCCATGGCCTGGAAGGGCATATCCCTTCCATTGACACTCCCTTTACTCTATCTCTTCCTCTTTCTGCCATGCCACCTCCCTTAGAGCCATCTGACTATAGACTGAAACCTCTACAAACTGTGAGCTAAAATAAACCCCTCCTCTAAATTGTGTAAAGGAGAGAGGGAGGAAGGGAGAGAGAAAGAGAGAGCACTAACCTTCTACAGAGCACTAAATAGGAAAAGATACAAAAAATACACAGCATGAGGAAGTTCTACAAATAATCAAGTGATTATTATATGAGAACTGTTCAAAAAAAACTTAGATTCAGAGTAAAGTTGCCCCCAAACATATCATTTAATCTAACAATTAATTGTAGTTAATAATTTAGAATAAAAGATCAGAGTTAAAAAGGAATAGTCATGAGTGCCAAAAGTATTTAAATATATAATTGAAACTAAATTGAAGGAAATGTGGATTTGAAACCAAATGAAAACATAATATAAAATAATTAATTGTTAATTTTCTGGTTCTGAAATTTTCTAGGTAGCCACAAAAATCAGGAAGTGAATGAGGAGCTAAAAATTTGGCATGAAGAAAACTACTAATTTCTTTATCTGTAGAGAAGGCAATTAAATTTCACCTCTACTTGGGCAAGGTACTTTGACTTTATGTATTTCTGAGTCCTGTAGTGAAGATTAAATGAATTAGTATACATATCTTTTTTAGTACACTAGCATGGTATATAAGAAGAGCTCAATAAGCTTTATTGTGAGGTTGTTACTTATAAAAATATAGGCTCCAGTATATATTAAGCCACTCAACTTTTAGTAGAGTGAAATATAGGTTTTGTATTTAGCAATTCTCAGGAGAAAACAAATCCAAATAAAATATAATCTATACACAAATGACAGACAACTAAAGAGAAATATATGTTAAAACATGAAATAAAGGAAAATAGATTAAAAATTAACATAAAATGAACATATTGAGTTAGTTGCTCTTGCCATAAGTAGCTAAAATCCTGAATTAAACTGACTTAAATAACAATTAAAGAATGTCTAATTTTATGCAACAAGAACACAAGATCTACAATAGCCATTGAGAGATTGAATCAGAAGATCAATCATACATATGTTTGAGAGCCCAGATTTTTCTCAACTCTTTGTTCTGTCATCTTTGTGAGGACTTCATCTACCAGCATCCAGCAAGATTTCCAGGAGCAGCATCCAGTTGTGATTGAGCAAAAGACTCAGCAAAAAAGAAACTACTCTTTCCTCTGACTCTCTTTGGAGCAAAGAAATTATCTCCAGAAATCCCCCAAATTGTTTTCATCCTCGCAGTTGAGTTCCTTGCCTATTCTGAGACAATCATTGGTGGGATGCTTAAGCCAATAAGTCTACCCTGGGAACTGGGATGGGGATAGGTTCTCTTGATGAGCCAGAAGTGGACTTGTTTCAGACAAAACAGGCAGGAAAAGATGCTGGGCAGGGGACAGCAATGTGTGCTGCAAGTACCAATTTTGAAAATCACTATTAGTGTAATTATCTTCCTTATCAATAACAAAATTTTTTTATGTTTGGTCGAATTACAAAATACACAAGCAATAACTCAAACAAAAAGGTCAGTAATAAAGGTTAAATTCTTATCCAAGATATATGCACACAAAAAGGAAACTAGTTCAGAAATTGTAAACAATGCATTAAACAGGCCAAGAAGGGCACTTTAGATTGATTAGAAGTGTAATCCACAATTAAGATACAATAAATGCACGTTCTCATCTAACATTGTATTATAATAAACTCTACAAATAAAAGAAAACAGAACTACACAGTAGTCACAAGAAAGAGGGGGCACATTTCAGCCAGAATTTGGCTGATTATATTAACAGAAAAGAGTAAAATACTCTCAACAGTATAATTCATAATGCTTATTTAAAACCTTTCTAATTTACATGCCTTCTAATCTGGTTAGTCCTGCCTAAAATAAAATTCATTTGAAGAAGAAGACAAGATGGCCAATCAGTGAACAACAAAATGCAAAACCTCCTGGGAGAAACAATTCATATGCCAGAATAAAACACCCTGGAGAGACCCAGACAAAGGGAGATGGATTCTCTTGACACAGGAAGAAATTAAAATGAAAAAAAGCTTGTCAAATACTTCAGGACTACAACTGAAACAGCTAAAAACTATGGGACACAGTGTTTTCGCAGGGACCTGCCAAGTTTGCACCAGCTTGAATCCGCACCAGCAGGCAGAGACACCCAAACTCATTCCTGCCACCACTCACAGGAAGAACAGCAGCGCTGAAGTCAGGGGTTGGTGAGCCAAATGGAGAGCGGAGCTGGTGAAGGGACCTTCATTAATCCACAGTCAGTGCTGGGAATGAGACCCCCTCCACGGGAAGGGCTCAACCAAATGGGCCACATGTTGGAATCAGGCAGGAGGAGCCTGAACTGGGAGTGACAGTGACTTCAGTTGGTTGCTCCCTCCCCAGAGCAGATTCGTGGGATTTGCTTGGACTGGGCCATACCCCTGTCCAGGACCCAATGAGCCATCCCAAATCGATTCTCTGTGCTTAGCATGCACTAACCGGGTGAAGGTACCTGAAGTTTGGCTGGCCCGGTGGCAAGGGGAAGGCATACACAGCCTGCTTACACCTCAGTGACAAGAGCAGGCAGGAGAGGGCAGAGTTCTCTTGCCAGCATGCTTCAGAGGAAATGTGGCCAACAGGGAAGGGACCTGCACTGTAACCTGTGTGGAGGAAGCCAGGGCCATGACAGGAGAGAGAGGCAGGAGGAGGCCCCAGCCTAGAACCCTGAGAGCACTGATCCAGGAGAAGGAAAAACAAGGGAGACTGAGGGCGGCAAACACACATCAGACATGACTTCAATGGACATTAAGAGATATCTTCGGGACCTTGTAGATGAGCTCAAAACTGAAACATTAAATCAGATAAAGCAAGATATAAGTAGAGTAATAAAAGAAATGCTCTCAGGAAGCATCTCTCAGGATGATACAGACGGAAGAAGGGAGGAACACAAAAAAAGGAGAGAAACATTCGATAAAGG